>BQKN01066908.1:397862-425876 GCA_022839385.1 Asparagus kiusianus
GGAATTCTCTGTGTGGCTCCCGAGGACGTAGGCAGTTGCCGAACCTCATTAAACTTGGTGTACTGTTCTCTATACTGCGTTTTCGTTGCATTACGGGTTTCAGCGTTAAATTCTCAACAGGTGTCCCCCTTAATTGCATAATGAGCTGGTCATGGCCCTCTCATTATGCAATCAGAGAGGGACATCTCACCTGTCCCCCTCTATCTGTTTTTCGGGTCCGTGAGACATTTTTTGACAAAAATATACTGATCTGTTAATTTCGCCTATATGGAAAAAGCCAATAATCCATTGTGTTCTGTCGTAGTCATTGCTCTCTCTCTCTCTCTCTCTCCGTCTTTAGCATTCTAAGAAGTCCAAACAGTCCATTACAAACCCCATGACCATTTGGCAACCAGTCCGTGGTTAACAGTAGCATTTATTTTAGCACCTCGCTCGTCCTTTCCATTGGCCGGCTACCGTCCCCATTTTGTCTTCAGTTTGTCTTCAGTTCAAAGCCCTTATCATCTGACGATGCTTCCAAATTCTTCTCTCCTAGACTTCAACCATTCAATGCCAAGAACACAAAGATTGAAACCCAAGACAAATAAAGGAAGGCATGCGAAGATATAAAAGATATGCTCAATGCTCATGCCCCCTTTTGAGGTGTATATCTTAACCTCTTTCAACTCCTTTTGTCTTTCCCTTTTCGTCAATCTTTCGCATCCTTCGGTTAACTAGTAAGTGGTTTCTGGCTCTTTTAATTCCTAGGTATTACGGTTCTTTTTTATTTATATACATCATATAATCTTGTGCTATGCTTTGATTCTAATGATGTTACTTAGCATATAGCAAATTGTTCTTAAATTTGTGACGTATAACATGTTGATTTAACCAAGAGGGTCTAGCTGAGTTGGTAAGCTGCTTATGAGTAGTAGCCAATGTCAAAAGTTGGACTCTCTTGGGGGGCGCCCACAGGAAATTAATTTACTGGAATACCCGATAACGTGAGTTACGGGTGCCTTGGTAGCCACACTCGGGGTTTGATACCCATGGTCCAAAAGATTGCGGGGAAGTTCCTTCATCAAACCCAAAAAAAAAAAAATTTAATGAAAAGGTGAGTAACAAAAAAAAAAAAAAAAAAACATGTTGATTTACCTAAGGGAGTAAATTTCTTTTGATATGGGTATATAGTTTGGATTTGAACTCTTGATAAATAATTCAATCGAGGATCTTCCTTTTGAAATTTGGATTAAATTTGGAGAGTATAAGTAAAGAATCACAAGTAATACTACTAGATTAATACCGATATTGATATTAATTCCATGAATCAGACTTCAGGCTTCGCCCTCATTCTTCAGAATTTCAATATTAATTTTGGTCTGTCTCGATGTGAGTTTTGGTTTCGGCATTTGGAAAACTATGGGTTTCTTCTTTTGGGTGTGAACTCCACAAGAATATTTTACGTTTGGTTACCAGCCCACTCTAGAGCTTGTTCTTTCCTAGACAATGAGAGAGTATAACTATTGAGGAATGTCAACTAGAGAGCGTAATGTGATGCTTCATCACGGCGTCATTGCTATCAATATAGAGCCTGTTTGGATGGAGGGTAGAGAGGGGGAAGGGAAGAGAAATTTCATTTTAACCTTGTTTGGGAGTTTCATTTTGGAGGGTAAAAGAGGGGAATGGAGGAGAAATTTGGCCCAAATTCTTACACCCCAAATTGGGGTGTAATGGAGGGGAAGGGAAGGAAGGGGAATTTTTACCCTTCCTTCCCCTTCCTTCCCCTTCCTTCCCTTCCCTAAAAGGAAACTCCCAAACACACCAATAGTTTCCATACGCCATTGGTGCTTGATAAAATGACAAATTTTTTTTTCATTAGATTGAAATTCAACAGCCTTTCCAGTATTATGCGCGCAGTACATGATTGTGATCCCAATTTGTGTTTCTGTAAATATATGGAATTTGCCCTTTTATTATCTTGAAAGCATGATAACAATTTGGACGTGTCTGTTCCTCACGAAAGTTTAACTTGTTGGTTTCTCCAATCTACTTTATGTGTAGATAGATTATACTTGTAATACTGGAACTAATGATTAGAAATTTTAATTCCTCAGGATCCTTTTATCATGCATGTATCGAGATAAAAGTGATGGTTGAAGCTACACTATGGTTTTAAAAGGTAAAATTACCTGCATATTTTGATTAACATCCAGGCATTAATTAATATTCAAGTTTTTCCGCATTCTTATAAAATGTTTATCAACTTTTACGTGGAGCAGCCGTATGGGTGCTGATTGGGACCGTTGGTGTGGTTTTGATTCTGATATTTATCACAATATGGCACTTGTTCAAAAGAAAGTCGATACCAAATGAGCTACGGATTGATGATGGTATTGCATCTACTGTTGATAAGCAGTTACCTTTATGCAATACTTAACGCCATGGACTAAAGTTTTGATCACATATTTATTTTTAACTCCTGAGCAGCTTCCGAAGATTTTGTACTCGAGGAGCCTGATTGCAAGGAAATCCCGCTGAAGGAGATCTATGCTGCTACAAACAGTTTTAATTCTTCAAATTATATTGGTCAGGGCATTGCTGGTGAGTTTGTATGTGAAGTTGCATGAACAGAAAAATAGGAGCTTTTGCATATAGAATCCTTCAGATGCGTGTAATACTGGTTACAAATAAACAGTGCTATAAGGCACAGAGAATACCATGAATGTGATTGCGTTCACAGTGAATATAATGTTCCATGATATGATTGTTTTAGGTTTGAGATAAAATCTTAACAGGAATTTTAAATGATGCAACAATCAATTCCACCACCAACCCTGCTAAATATCAATTGAAGTTTTCTTATATGTGTATATGACAAGCTTAAAGGACGAAGCTTCACAATTGAAGAACTGCTGGACACATATAAATTGGAACTCGCACAACTGTTCTTGATACGTCTATGAAATGTACCTGAGTTCAGCATGTACTAGTTATTAGTTTGTTTAGATGTGAATGTTACACATTCTGTTTCGTGGGATTGCAACTAATCTAGATCACGGGCGGGATGTCATTTTCAAGCTAAATTGAATGTGATGCAATTTATGATTATATGGCGATCCCCTTCTCGTGTTGTAAGACGAAATTTTATTGAGAAACAAGTCACAGTTCTGATGTCTTTTCATTTAGCATTAGTCAGAGTTGTATCTCACAGTGGCATTAGAAATCAAAATAAATTTTCAAAACATAAATTTTATCTACTTGTTTAAAATATTGTAGTAGATAACTGGATTTCATGGACATTAAATTATGCTTGTTATGCTCAATAGTCATATCTCCTTGATAAGCATCTATTTTACTTAATATATTTTCTATGCAATTTCTGATGACTAATTTTCACTTTCTAATTCTTTTGGTGACCAGGGAAGGTGTACAAAGGTGTGCTTTCAAATGGTTGGCATGTTGCGATTAAGCACATACTTAAGGATGGACATGCAGAGACATTTGTCAGAGAAATTACGAGCCTGTCTCATGTTAGACACCCAAACCTTGTGACTTTACGAGGTTATTGTGAAGAAGAAGATGATTGTTTTCTTGTTTATGAGCTATGCCCCAATGGCAGTTTATCAGAGTGGATATTTGGTAATGTTTTTTTTTGCAAGCTTTTAGTGTAGTTATTGTTGAAGTTACTGAGTTCTCTAGTACATAGTAGGAAAGGAAAAATGCCTCTCATGGGTTCAGAGACTTGAGATTTCCATTGGTAGTGCTCGCGGGCTTTGGTTTCTTCACGCATATACTGGCGGATGCATAGTCCACAGAGATATCAAGGTTAGGTGAATAATGTCAAGTTTTTGTTACACTTTCATATTTGATCTTCTATGTTTGCTGTTGCTATAATTTGCAAAGTTAACTGCTTAAGCATCACATACTTAAGAAAAATTGATTAATTATCATGTTATATGTATCGGATTAAGTAAGACTATAAGAGGAATAAGGGGCATGTGTGTGGTCAGTTTTGAGATTCCGTTCGAACTTCAGCTTGGCCATTTACTTTTTCAGTTAAAGGAGTCAAAAGAATAGCCAATGAACACATCATTTATAAGGATGATGCATAATATACGTCTTTATTTCTTGCATCTGAAGTATACTGCTATTCTTCTACCTTTCAGTAAAACAAGTGCAGATATTTGTAAGTTAATTCAAACTTTATTGAACAGCAAAGGTTACAAAAGTTTTTCACCTACTACTACAATGTATTCTTGTGCAGCCAACCAATATTCTTCTAGGGGATGATTTTGAAGCAAAACTATCAGATTTTGGCTTATCTAAAGTAATGGAGCTTGGTGTTTCAAATGTCAGCTCTGAAGTGAGAGGGACATTAGGATATGTTGATCCTGACTACCGTCAAAATCACCGTGTGAATGCAGCTGGTGATGTATACAGCTTCGGGATTGTACTTTTACAAATTATTTCAGGGAAGCGAGTCATCAATATGAACGTCACAAAGCCTATGCTTCTGAGTAAAATGGTAAAGCCAATGATTGGCCCTTTTCAATCTTTCTGGTTCAATTTTACTGTAACGGTATGTACTCAAAAACGTAATGTATGTTTCTACACAGGCCAAACTCCTTGTAAAAGGCGGTAACATTTCAGAATTTGCTGATCCCAGACTGAATGGGGAATTCTCAGTAGATGCTTTTGAGCTCGTGTTCAAGCTAGCTCTCTCGTGCACTGCTCATAAACAGCAGCGCCCATCAATGGAGCAGGTCGTCACAAGGTTAGAGAACGCACTAGAAATATCAGCAAGAGAAAACGGGGAATATCATGTCACTATTCCCTTATCTGGAAATGACATTTAGTTCTTCTATTTCTAGTTTTGTTACTGAAACTGAACAGAATGTGTAAGGAATTCTTCCATTAATTAACATATAAACAACAACCTATTCTGGTTTCGGTATGTCACAAGCCTTATGTTTCCTATAGGCTGTTTGTTTGCCTAAAAAAAGTGGGAAATCAAAGAATAGGAAATCAAAGAATATAAAATCTTGTATTATGGTTGTTTGCTTGGCTAAAAAAAGAAGGAAATCAAAGAATAGGAGATGAGATGAGATGAGTTGTCACCATATTATTGGATGATGTGAGTGATTTTTTAAGAAAACTTGTTTTGAGCAGGGCCGGTCCTGAGAATTCGGGGGCCCTAGGCAAAAACTTAAACAAAAATTCTAAAGGGGCCCTCCTATATTCAAGATTTTTTTTTAAATAAAGTGTTGCACCCAAGTAACTTTAGGGTTGCCTACATATAGGGGTGGAAATGAACCAAATAATTAATAAATGGTTCGATAATTGTTCGAATAACTATTCGGTCATATTCGATTCGATAGTTCATTTATCACTAAACAAATATTTTTTAGTATTCGAGTTTATTAACGAATAGAATTTAACTAGATGTATATTCGATTCGTTTGTCTATTAAATATTCGTTTAAAATTTGATCACAACTTATTATTTGTATTATTACACATATGATGTCATATTTTTAACCCACTTACCATTTCTATTTAAGTTTTATATATAGATTTTAAGTCTTAAATAATCTTAAATTTGTTTTCTAATTAAAATTTTGATTTAAATATATATACATCATATACTATAAAGAAATACTTTTTATTTATAAATTTTAATACTATTTGAAAATTAAACTCTTTAGCGAAATAAATATACTTTGATATTCGATAAGTATTCGTGAATATTCATGAATATTTATCAAATACCAAGTATTCGAGTTCGAATTCGAAAAACTAGATATATGAATAATAGAGTCCGCATTCGAATTCGATAATTTTAAACAAATACAAATATGAACACCTTAGTATTCGATTCGATTCGATCATTTACCACCCCTACCTACATACCAAGAGATGTTATAACTAACCTCAAGGATCAAACACAATGTAGTTCTCCTAAGCTACCCACCCTGGCCAAAGGCCTACAAATCACACCCTAACACTCTCATTCCCAAAACAAGATCAATGAACCAATAGAAGTATCACTTTATGAAGCCTCTTCTTGCATTTTTAGATGCAAAATCATTAATTAAACTTGTATAATCAAGTTTCTCCACTATATTTTTCTCAATTGACAATAAAGCTAAGCCATTCAATCTTTCTTGTGACATAGTTGATCGAAGATAAGATTTGATCAATTTTAACTTTGAAAAGCTTCTTTCTGCAGAGGCAACAGTAACAGGTATGGTCAACAATATTCTGTAAGCAATCCAAGCATTTGGAAAAGTACCATCCAATTTCTTCAAATAATTCAGCACGTCAATTGCTTTTTTTGTTTCTTTTGGTAAGTATTCTCTCAAAAGTTTCAACTCTAAAAATAAATCTTCGCCATCAATATCAAAATGACTGTCATGCTTTAAAGATTCTTCAAGTTTCGCACAATAAGCCTTCAAACTAGCATCATCAACAATGCTGAATTTCTTCAAATCAAATAAAAACCCAAAGACTTCTTCATAATGCCGAAATTGTTCAAACCTACTCTTAAGAGAAGAAATAGCTTGATCCACTATATATAGAAAGTATTTAACTCTAAATGATTCTTCAGGAGATAATATTGTCTCTTCGGTAGCACTTTCATCAAATTGTCTCTTCCTGCGAATGATACGCTTTTCACGAAATATAGCTTCAATTTCCATTTCAGATGCAACCTTTTTAGCTTCAGTAATGGCCTCCTTAAATCCATTTTCTCTGTACTTTTCAAAAAATAATATAAGCCCATTCAATTGATCTATAGCAATATCAATTTGCATGTCTTCCTTTTGCAAAAATTTGCTAACAGAATTAACAGCAAATAATAAATTGTGCCAAACAATCATACCCAATAAGAACTCAAAATTCTCCATTTCATTTGTTGCTAAGGACTCAGCTTCACTCTTTATTTTTGGATCTCCATCGATACTTGCCAAGTGAATTAAAGCATCTCTTATTTCTGTAGCTTGAAATCTTACTGCTCTTACACTTTCAACATGACTTTCCCACCGTGTTTGTGACAATGGCTTAAGTGTGAGACCAGAAACATGTTCTTTGAAAATATCCCACCGCTTAGTAGAAGATGAAAACAAAGTATATAAACGTTGTATCACTCCAAAAAAAGATATAGCTTTCGGACAAGAGTTTGCCATATCGCAAAGTGCGAGGTTAAGACTATGGCAACCACATGGAGTATAGAATGCTCTAGGATTTACTTCGAGGAGTCTTTTCTGCACACCTTTATTTTTTCCTTTCATATTAGATCCATTGTCATACCCTTGTCCTTTTACATTAGAAATGTCAAGTTCCAGAATCTTCAATACATCTTCAAGTTCGCTAAAAAGCCCTAGTCCTGACGTATCATCGACCTTAAGAAATTCTAGAAAGAACTCTTCTACCTTTACTGGACTTTCTGAAACATCCACACATCTTATTATAAGAGTCATTTGTTCTTCATGGCTTATATCTGGAGTACAATCTAGTATAACAGCAAAATATTTTGCTTCTTTAATTATTTTGATCATTGTATGTTTAATCTCTCCCGCTAACATTCCTATCAGTTCATTTTGAATTTTATGACTGAGATAATGCTTATGAGATTCACCACTTTGGTACCGTCGAATATGCTCTTTCATTACCGGATCAAATTCGGCAATCATTTCAATTAAACTTAAAAAATTTCCATTGTTCTCTTGATAAATCTTCTCATTATCCCCGCGAAATGCTAAACCATTTTTAGCAAGTGTTTTTACAACAGCAACTATTCTTAATAATACTTGTCTCCAATGTTCTCTCTCTTTGTTTAATATTTCTTGCACACTTTTATTAATTGTTTTAATACTACGCAATCTCATTTCCAATTCAATCCAACTTCTCATGCAACTTATGTGCTCACTACTCCCTTCATGACTTTGAAGTCTATGACTAAGATTCTTCCAATTTTTAAATCCTTCATTAACCAAAGAACCCTTTTGATTCTTGTTTCCATCTTTTCTAAATAATTTGCAACAAAAGCAAAATACCACATTCAAAGAAGTTGAATATATTAGCCATCTCCTATCATGTTTCTCTCCATTTAACCATTGTCGAGTGTAATGAGCGGAAGAAAAATGTCTGCCTTCAATATCTTTAGGAAAATCAATAACAACTCTTTTGGGTCCTCTTTCTACTAAAAGATCTCTTAATTTTTGATCAATATTGCCCCAATTTGCTGGATCGTCAACATTCATGTTTTTATTGACACTCTCAATCCTAAGTTGAGTAGGTTCCTCAATGTTTCTATCATCTTCTGCAGGTTCTTCAATATTCATATTGTGTTCAGTAGGTTCTTCAATATTCATATCATTTTTCTGTTCTTCATTTTGATTTTCTTCATTATTATGTTCTTTGTTATCATGCTCTGTATGTCTACTACTAAAAAACTTATCCAACGCTCCTGCTTGAGACTTTTCCAATTTTTCCAATTTTTGTTTCTTTTTTCTTTTTTCATGTCCAGAACTATACTTTCTAGGAAGCATGATGAACGCTGAAAAAATATGATCAATCAACAATGCAAATTTCAGATCAATAAAAAATTATATACAAATACTAAAATACATAAGATCAACAAATATTATAATTTATAAAGTTATAAAATTACCTTGAAATTTGAATAGTTTAACTTCAAACAAATTTCAGATCAACACGCCCGAATCCTAAAAGATGCACTTTTATCTCTTCTTCCTATTCAATAGACAAAAACAAAGTTTGGACTTAAAGAAATTTTTAGGACACGATGCAATCATTTGAAGTATGGATCACTAGCTACTGATTTTCATTGTTCAGGTACCGCACTTTGATTATACAGCCTGTATGCATATTATGGTTTCTTGTTTCAATTGATTAATCACTAATCAGCAAATATACTAAGTATAGTCTGATTCATAATTGATTAATTTCATATATGTTATGCACAGATTCATACTTTGTTTATACAACTAATTCATGTATGTATGTTAATAATATGCACATATTTTTGCTGTATAGAATCAATAACAAAGCAAAAATATTATTAAATCATGAAGTGATGAAACAATTATTAAACAAAGATATCATGCAGTTGCCATTATTCTGCGGAGCTGTGGTTCTGCGGGAAATAAACAGTAAACTATGTTTAACCATGCAAAAGGCAGTGTATAGAATTATATACCTTGTAAGTTGTAACCTTGACGGAGTCGCCGGCCAGAGGAGGCGCTGGCGGCGAGGCGCCGAGGTCACGACGTCGCGTTTGCCTTGCTGGTAGGAGGGGTGGAGCCGTGGAGGGAGTCGCCGGAGGCGGCGTCGTGGAGTTCGACGGCGGAGGAGCGGAAGAGTCGGGAAGAAGAAACGTCACCGCAGTTCAGAGAGAGTCAAAGAAGAAGAAGAGAGGTCGGCCACTTCGGAAATCGGAGACTGAGAGACCAAGGGTTTTTCGTTGTTGTATTTATAGCCCTAACACTTTTGCATAAAAATCCTCCTACTTTTCCTGTTATCCAATTTCCATATATATTATATATATAATATATAAAATTACATGGGGCCCTGTTTTTTGGGGGCCCTAGGCGCAGGCCTCTCCCGCCTGCCCCTAGGGCCGGCCCTGGTTTTGAGATTGTTTGGTTGGTTAAAAAATAAGGAAATGTACTATAAGAAACCTATTTCCTATAATAGTTTCTTTCTTGTGTTTGGTTTATTTTTAGAAGATGATATGAGATGAGTTGTTGGATGAAAATAATATTTTATTGGATAAAGTGGATGAATTGTTAAATAAAAATAATATTTTATTGGATTTTGTGGTGAGTTTTAGGGATGGAAATGGAGAAAATTGATGTTTTTGAGATTTCCATGGCCCAATTTCCTATTCTTGATTTTTAGGAAGCCAACCAAACAGCCCTATACTATCTGGTATATCTACATCAAACTATGTATATTAGCCAGATATGGGAACCTATTAAATTTTTGATCAATTTCTTCCTCAGCTTTTGATGTAGTTTAACCACTTCCAACATAACTGATGTCTTTACGTGACAATGTTGTCCTGTGAGCACAATAGTTTTACAATATGCTGATAGACTTGCTAATACTCAAAACAAAACCCACAAGAGGTGAATCAACTAAACTTGGCACCATGTGTTCAATTATTCAAGAATTATAAATAAATGGGTTCTTGAGGAATGAATCTTCAAATCATCTTCATCATACTTGGAAACAATCACAACAATCAACAAGGTTAAAATGTTCTGCTACCACTGCAATTATCTGAAGAGATTTTCAGTGATGCCACTGGAATGCATGGGGATGAAGCGTTAGTGGTGCAATAACAAGAGGTGATGAAAGTTTGTTTCATGCTTTTATTTTGATGAATCAATCATTGATGTAGTAGATCTTGGCACCAAGAAAAGATTATATATAAAGAAATTAGGATCGGGAGTAGTTCAAGCTACTTGATGTAACAATCCTATCAAAATCTTATTCATGACATAAAACACCATTTTCATCATCATCTCTCTTCTAGAAAACTTGCATAATGATAACTACAGCCAAACAGGGTTCTTGAGAGGGGTTACCACTGACTTAACCTGCAAATAGCTCTTGAGACTATCAATGCCCTTCTCTCTTCCATGCCCGCTCATCTTGTATCCCCCGAAAGGAATCGAAGCATTTAACCCACGCAGTCCCAACTTCCAATGCCCGAGCTAGAGTGTTAGCCTTGTCAATGTTGCTTGTGGAAACCCCAGCAGCTAGCCCGTAACGTGAATTGTTTGCCCTTTTTATCACCTCATCCAGATCACTGACCTGAAAAAAAAATTACTGAATGTAAATCTCTAGCAGTTTGAATTGCCAAGATAACTGAAATTGTCTGAAAGATTAAACACTCACTTAAATTTTAGAATGGTTTGCACTGGTCCAAAGATTTCGTCCTTTGCAATTGCCATATCATCCTGTTGAATATGAGAATTGAATAATAAATCTCAAGTTGGCATAATTGAAGGATGAAGGTGTTACAAGAAAGTATATCAACAATTATGTAGTTTCACATCGGAGGAAATGGTTGGCTCAATATAGTATCCCTTGCTACCTATTCTTTCACCTCCAGTTATGAGGGAAGCACCAGAATCTAAACCTGATTTTATGTACCCCAGAACCTTTTTGAATTGCTTATCATCAATCTGAGGTTGTGATGACATAGAGAACAAATTAGTCACAAAGGTTTATAAAAGGGTTATAATTATGTATATAGAGAGAATATATATATGTATTAATGTACCTGGGGACCTTGCTCAACACCCTTTCCGAAAGGATCACCAACAACATGTTTCAAAGCCCGTGCTAATTCTTTATCTACGAATTTGTCATAAATACTTCACGTGCAAAAGTACGAGATCCAGGACAACAGCATTGTCCCTGCAAAAAGGAAATTTCCCCATAAAAATGACAATTACCTCGTGAATCATGGTTTAGAATAAACCTGATTGAAGAACAATGCAGAATGTTAAAGCTCTACAGCTTGATCAACGTCAGCATCATCAATTACGATCATTGGAGACTTGCCTCCAAGCTCCAATGTCACTGGCTTTAAGGTTGCTTTTTGCAATGAGTCCGAGTATGATTTTGCCTGTATCAGTTGATCCAGTAAAAGCAACCTAAAATTAAGTATAGACTTGCTAGGATAAGAAGAGGCTCGATGCCAATCTGCACGACATTTAGGCAAGAGTATAGCATTATGTACTAAGAAATACCTTGTCCACTTCCATGTGGCCGGCAATAGCAGTGCCAGCAGTCGGACCAAATCCAGACACAATGTTCAGAACACCTTCCGCGGGAAGTCCAGCCTGTCGCGTACATTTAAATTGTAACCGAAAATGTCAGTTTAAACAAAAACTTAACGTCATTATATCACAAGATGGACCACAATTCATCATATCGCAGAGGAGAATCAACTTTGATACATACAAAGCAAACGCAGGGGTCTGCTCTGCGGTTTTAAGCGCGAGCGCGTTTCCACATGCCAGAGCCAGACCAATCTTCCAAGCAAACAGAAGCATCGGGAGATTCCATGGCATAATCTGACCTGCAACGCCAATTGGCTCGCGAAGAACTTGCGCGTGATGAGGACCATCAGTCGGGACGATGAGCCCATGTATCTTGTCTGCCCAACCTGTTAAGACTCCAAACAGAAGCTGCATTCTTAACACATTTCATACAAGAACTTAATCTATGAATAAGGTTAAATACTCATAAGACCCCCAACCCCTTGTGCGGTAATATCTCTATTTTGATGAACTTACTACCCCAGTAGTTTCATGGGTACAGAAAGACTCCTGGGGTTTAAAACCTTTTTTAGCTCTTTCACTCTCAGCCTCGTTAAGGGCCCGTTTTGTAACGCCCCGCCCCGGAATCGGTACGCTATTAGATCTGATGGACTGGCCTCACAAACCACCACATGTCTTTTCAGCACGTTTTGTCCTCACTCACGTGCTCCCTGAAAAACTTCCCAGGGGGTCACCCATCCTAGAATTTCTCCAGGCCAAGCACGCTTAACTTTGGAGTTTCTAAGAGTTGGGTTCCCGAAAAGAAGATGCATCTTGGTGGTATGAGTATTCCAATCAAATCTATCAATACTAATCACATCACCCTCTCAAGGGTTGGGGTATTACACGTTTGTTTGCAGAAATTGGAGGGGGAAAGTAGGGGAAAGCCTGCAAAAGTTCTAAAAAGTCGGAACTTTTGCAGGCTTTCCCCCTCCAATTTTTGCATCCAAACGGGCCCTAATTTCATTGAGGGGCAAATATTATTGGGATTGTGTTTTTGATTCTTTGTAGAACTTTATGAGAATTAGATAGGGTTAGAGATCTATCATGATTAGAAGTTTGGGTTCTATCATGATTAGGAGTTTGGATTTATCATGATTAAGAGTTTGAGTTTTATCATGATTAGGAATTTGAATCATATTCTAATTAGGAAGTTAGACTAGAGATATGGTTTTGATTTCCCTATATATATTCTTCGGAGGAAAAACCAAGAAGAAGAGAGTAGATAAAAGATGCAGTAGAGAGAGAGAGCCAATATTCTTATAATATAGGGTTAGCAGATGGCGTAACCTGATTCAAGAATATTGTGCGAGAGACAAGGGTTTCGTGATCTTTATCCGTACAAAAGATTACAAGGAGTGGGCTTTGGAGATAATATGAAAGTTAATTATGTATGTGAGGTTAAGAAATTGTGAGACGAGAGTTGAGTGGCTCCTCTTGTAGTTCTCCCTGATACATAGTGAATTTCTCAGTGTTGTCCCGTGGACGTAGGTTGAAGTTGGTCGACTGAACCACGTAAATCTCGGTGTTCTTTTTTCTTGATTGTAGTCGTTTTATATTTTTTTGATTGTGTGTTGGCTTTGGAGTTGCGCATATTGTAGTAGGCGGGGAGAGTAAAATTCCCCAACAAATATCTGCCAAAATTTCACGCAGGGTAGAAGTGAAAGAAATATAACCCACAGGGGTCTATCTGCAACAGTGAAACTACAAGGGTAGTAAATTGAAAACAATGATTGGTCTATATACAATTAACCCTTTTTCCGTAAGAAAGTGAATTACAACTTTACCTGCGTAATGCGTGATCTTTCCTGCACAAATGAAACAATGAATGACGCAAATTTTCAGGTCTGATTGAGATAATCATTAAAGTTTGTTTACGTAGGATGAAGCATGAAATAGTAGTGTCACACGAGACCGAGAATCTAAGAATTCTCATTGATATCAGACCCAAATCAATGAATGTAATATAATATTTAATATTTAAATATTAAATATTAAACATGTTAAGTTATTAAATAGTATTAAATATATTTCATTTTAAATGAATTAAATAAAAATAAGTTGCTATAAATACTTTGAAATTAAATACGTTCAATGTTAATAAATAAATAATTTAGGGATATGGAATATTTTAAAATTAAATATACTTACTTTTAATTTAAATATATTAAATATTTAAATAAATCAAGAGAAGAGGAGAGAGAAAATCCACAAAGTGAGATCATAATCCACCAAATTTAACTTGGACTTTCTCTAAAAAATTTATCATTAAAAATTATAGAGTTGGAATGGAGTGTGGATTCTGGAATCGTAGTCCTAATAATCACTGCTAAAAAATTAAGCATCCTAGACGGAAAATTCCGTCTAGGATGCACAGAATTCCGTCTAGGATGCGTATCCTAGACGGAATTCCGTCTAGAATACCCGTCTAGAATGTTTCCGTCTAGGATACAGTATTCTAGACGGAAATTCCGTCTAGAATACATCCTAGACAGAATATTCTAGACGGAATTTAAAACCGTCTAGAATATATTATAGACAGATTATTCTAGACGGAATTTCCGTCTAGAATAATTTATCCTAGACGGAAAAAATTTCCGTCTAGAATAAGTATTCTAGACGGAAATTTCCGTCTATAATACGTATTCTAGACGGAAATTGATGTTTTTTAATTTTTTTTAATTTTTTTATTTTAAAAAATGCATCCTAGACGGAATTTTAGTATCCTAGACGAAATTTCCGTCTAGGATACTTGCTACAGTAGTTTTTTTATTTTTTATTTATTTTATTTTTTTTATTTTTTTTGCAGAATCTATTTGGGATGCATGTACACGATATTGAACAAAAAGAAATTATATTCATATCCAACACAATATAATTATATTCCAATATCAAATCCCATTATATTCAAATAATACATTCACCAAAATACTAGAAAAAAATTGTTTACAAACTTTTACATCAATTATTTACACGAATTCACATAGGATTTTCCCTTCGCAATCAACTCATCATCATCACCACTCTTCTTATTAAGCCCAAGCCTATTCTTCCTTGCCTCTTCCTCTTCAACATCTTCCTCGCCTTTGTCATAATGATCGCATGTATCTTCGCTTTTCACCTTCTTGGAACGATTCCCTTCAGCCCCACCATCATGCATGCCTTTACCATCAATATTACCATTATATTCAAAGATATATTATCATTCAAAATCAAAGATAAATAAATCTGTGCATTTTTGCCAAGACTTCTCACAACGGCAACTTTTAGGTGCCATGAACCACATGCATTTTTGCCAAGACTTCTCTCTCAAAGGAAGATGAACAATCCGATTATTTAGGTGCTATTTATGTACAACATTCTTTTGCATGCACTTCATGTATATATACAAAAGATATTTGAGAAGAGGATTCAGAATTTTACTCACCTTGGCAAGCTGCAAGCTGCAAGGCATACGAGAAAGTTCGATAGTAGTTAGAGTAACTTTTCTGTATAAGGTTGAAAGAATTTGAGAGCATTCGTAATGAAGAAATAGTGCATACCTCTTTGAAGGACCAACTGTTTGGGTCTCAGACACCGAAGAAGGCAGTTGAGTGTTAGACCGTGCACGTCCACCACGTTTTCTGTTCACACATGCAGATCATATTACTCAAAAATAGTATTTTTTTTGTGAAATTGTACAGCAATAAATTTATGGGCAGATACTTAGAAATAAGCAAATACGGTAGGTATGAAGCAGTTATCCTCTTCGTGATTATTTATCCGTTCATATCTGTCATAGATATCGAAGAATATCTCATCTACAGCTCCAAGCAGATCAATTTCAGGTTTAGTTCAACCTCAGGGTTGTCAGTCTCAGCTTCAGTTGAAACAAAAGCCATGTATTTTCCTTGCGGGGCTACATTGTGAGCATAAGAGCAGCAGAATACATACCTGTAATATGAAGAAGTCATAAATAAAAAAGTAGTCATCATAAACATTAATAATGGTTTTTCATTTTTTTTATCTGTTGGAAAAATTTACATGTCTGATTTGCGTCCAAGCTGTTTTTGTGGAATAACAATCTGCACCGAGTGTGAATCATTTGTGTCTGGGATTGGATGGCTCATTATGCAAATTGCACGAGATACTCTTCCGACCCTTTGAATCTGTCACAATTGTAAATTTCATTTTCTGTCACAATTGTAAATTTCATTTTACAAGTTTTTCATCAAGCAAAAAATTAACAATGAACTGTTTGTATGTAACATTGTAACTTTGTAACTTTTTTCAAGGTAAATATGAAGGATCACAGACTACTTCTTTGCACTTCTCTCACAAATAACAACATTATCCCCCCCTATTTCAATTTTGAAAGCTGGTCATAGGCTAATATTTTGATGCTAACTAGCTATATTAAAACTATAGAGATGAAAATACATGTATCGAAAGGGGGTTCCAAACAACCAACAAAAACTATTATCATTTTAATATTAGGGGAAAAAACTCACTCATTCATGGCTTTTCCTTTTCTCTTTTTCTTTGATGCTGCAGGTTTATTTTAGACAATGCTATTTGTACACATTAAAAAAAGATTTGCTCTATGAAACTGTCTGCATTAATTCATAAGGATCCATACAATATCCACATTAGCAAGCATCCCACAAACACCTAAATGATAGGAAAAAATAATCCACATTGCAACGATTTTAGGAAGTGATGAATCCACATCGCATAGTCCATTATCACTGCAATCATATACAACAGTGCATAATTAACTGCAATCATATGATCTACTAAATTTGGCTACAAACTAAAGCAACACAATGCATAATTAACTACTGATTTCACAAATGTATGAATCCCGTGCAAAATCAAATGGATATCACTAATAAAAAGAACTCACTTTAATCGACTGAGAACTCACTTTAATCGACTGAGCTCCGACGATCGCCGGCAAACTTCGTCCCTGAGCATGGAGAGCATCCACGTGTCCAGATGGACGTCAAGGGCGCCGGACCAAGCGCAATAATTTACTCTCGATTCAATAACATCACAATATGAACATTGAAGTAGTTAGAAGTCGCACATCTAGCAGTAAGAGGGGTTTCTATGCAAGAATAGGATTTCAAAGCTATTACCACGACGCTAGAGAAGCGGGGGGTGACGGGCGATACTAGCCTCGAGCCCGGCTTTAACGGCGTCAACGTCGATCGTCTTCGCCGTCCCCATCATCGCTATGATGTTGCAGTTGAAGTGCGGCTTATGGAAGAGCCTCGCGGCCGGGCTTAACGGCTGAACCTCGCCCTCCGTTAACCCCCCGCCGTTGACCCATCCCGCCTCTGATCCTCTCGCTTTCTCCGTGTTAATTGAGAGCGTCCTCTTTCTGCCCTCAGTTCTTTTTAAAGAGGTTTTTTTGTGAAGGAAAGGTATATGATGGGGGTGAGGTTGAGGAGGGTGAGGGTGAGGAGGGGGAAGCGGTGGAGGGAGGGGTCGGGGGTGAGGTTGAGGAGAGAGAGCATGAGGAGGGGGAGGCGATGGAGGGGGGAGTAGGAGTTGAGGATTTAGGGGTGGGGAGGCGCTGAAAATTTCGATTTGGGGGGAAAAGAAAGGGGGGCTGGGGTTTTGAGGAGTTAATTTTTTTTTAAATTTTCACGTATCCTAGACGGAAATATCCGTCTAGGATACATTCTAGACGGAAATTTTCGTCTAGAATACATGAAAATTTTAAAAAAATAATAAAAATAAAATAACCGTCTAGGATACTATTATAGACGGAAATTTCTGTCTAGAATGTTTTATTCTAGACGGAATATTCCAGACGGAAATTTTCCGTCTAGTTTAATACATTCTAGACGGAAAAAATTCCGTCTAGAATATTCCGTCTAGAATACGTGGTTTTCTACTAGTGAATAACCCTACGTAACACCTTAAATTCAAATCCAAATTCTAGTCCTAAATCAATAACACGTTAAATCAAATCTAAATCGTTGTCCTAAATCAATAACACCTTAAATTTACATCCGAATCTTGGTCCTAAATGTTGCATCCAGGGGAAGCGGACTCAATCTACAATAAGTCGGTAAATAATGCTAGAAGAACAGCACGAGCACAATTCACAATGAAAACAACCAAAACCAATCACAAACACAGAGAAGTTATGTGATTCGACAAATTGCCTATGTTCACGGGGAGATGATGGGGAGATTTCACTATATGGAGGAGAAGTACAAGAGGTTATAACTCTCTCAAACAATCAAAATAACCCTAACCAACAAGATCTCACTTCCTCTCAATAATCTCCCTCTCTAAGTGCTCAAAACAATCTCTTTTCTCTGTTAAATCTCTCTTTCTAAACCCTAGAAAACATGTTTGTATTTATATCAAACTCAAATCCAAAATAGGCTAGGACACAAATCGGCCCAATTACCCATTATCGGTCGACTGATGAAGCCTCATCAGTCAACAAGCAGGTGTTCATCGGTCGACTGATTATTGTGCTCTAATACCAATTGTTGTTGAAAACTGTGTCGAGGTACTAAATGCCGATCAAAGAGGGTCAAAACCAACCAAAATCAATGCACAAATAAAACACAATTTTAACGCGGTTTGACAAGTTGCCTATGTACACGGGGCAAGAGGGATGGGGTTTTCACTAATAGAGAAAGAGTACAAACTGAGATTACAAATCACTCGAAGGAACAAACTAATGTCGCCAACAAACTCTTAATCTCTCCAAAATAAAACTCTAATCAAAAGCTCAAAAAATACCTCTTTTTGTGCTCCAAATATATCAATGCTTAATCAAAGCCCAATCAAAGCCTAAACAAAGCCAAAGAAACCCTAAAAACGTGTCTCTATTTATAACAAAACACAATCCCAAACTGATTGGGATTCTAAAAACGAGTCTGCCACACCCTGGGGTGGCAGACACCACACCCATGGTAAACATGACAGATTCTACCACATCAGGGTGTGACAGACACCACACCCATGATAGACATGGCAGATTCTACCACACCGATGGTAGACACCACACCAGGGTGTGGTGGAGCCTGTTTTGCTTATTCTTCACGTTTTTTCTCAATTCCTTCCTCAATTCCTTCGTCGTTTTCACACTGATACCCCTCCATCGGTCGACCGCTCGCGTGCACGATTCCTGTACACAAAACAAACTTCTGGTCGATCGGCCAATTGTCTCTGGTCGGTCGACCGGCCAATTGTCTCTGGTCGGTCGACCGACCAGAGAGATTTTTTAGCTGCTGTTTTCTCCTGAGTTTTGCACCACTTTCAACACTAAAACGATAGGACCTTAAATTTAAATCCAAATTCTAATCCAAACCGAACAACATCCTAAATTAAAATCTAAGAAAAAAAATTTGTGTCCGAATCAACAATCCTCAACCAATATAGAAAGTTTGAGCATGTTTTCAACTTAAAGAATCTGATGGAAAAAGATGTTAGGAGGAGTACTTCACGTTTAGTGGAGTTGTGGCTTGATCACCTGCCACTGCATAAAAGTAGACCACCACATACATATTTCTATTTTACGCTCACCTCTCTATAATCTTTTTGTATCCCCATCTTTGTAAATCCGTTATTCTTTTCTATCAATAAAGTTTAGGTCTGACCTTTACTTTAAAAAATGAATTATCACAGCAAATATTCCCACCAGAATATATACAAATTGCTTGACAAAAAGGCTCATACTTGGAATGAAAAATCTCTCCAACTATTTGAAAACCATAAGAAACAATGAAAGAGATGTTTTCCTCAAAAATGATGCTAGGTAAATCACAAATATTACCAAAAGATATATGTATAAATTACAATCAAAGTCCATGCATATATCTCTATTTTTGTTCATGATATGAAAATTTTACGAGATTAATAACATAGATAATATTTTCCTCGATAAAATGAATCTCCTGAATCAAGCTAACCAACACCCATATGAGGAATCCAATCAAAAGAAACAATGATCTAAAAAAAATTAGACCACACTAAGAATTAATTACTTCCTCTGAGAAGAAGAGAGCGCGATGCAGCTAGATAATGAGCGAGAGAGAACGAGAATAGAGGCCATCCGACGAACAGACGCCATTGTGATTTTGTGAGATGCAGTTTGCTGGAGTTCAGGATTCCAATAAAAATCAAATTATATTTGTCTGAGTCCCAGTGTTCATAATAGAAACAAATTGTTCATAATAGAAACAAATGAGATAAGCGAGAGACGTGAAGCTCGCTAATATATAAAACGGAAAATATTAAATCTTGAGCAATTAATAATTTAATGGCGGATACGAACAAAGAAATTGGATAATGACAAATGCCTAATAAAAGCCAGATGACATAGTGAAGCCAAAACTAACAATTTAACATTTACCAGTGGGTCAAAACCACTAAAAATAGCAAAAAATCGTGGATTATAACTCACTAAATTGTGAAGTTCGGTCTTAGTAAAATTATTTGTCAATAAGTCTATACCATTAAAAATAGCCAAAAATCAAAAGTTGCAGCTCATGAAATCGTGAACTTTGGCCTTTGCGAAATTATTTGCCAACTAGTCGAAAAAAAACTAATTATGACAAAAAAGATCATGGGTTATAGCTCATGAAATGATGAATTTTTTGCCTGCATGAAATCATTTGCCAACTAGTTTAAATAACTAAATATGGCTAATAATCGTCGACTATAGCTCATTAAATAATAAGCGTTTGCCTCCGTAATACTATTTGCCAACTAGTCACAAGAACTAAATATGGCCAATATGGTGGTTATAGCTCATGAAATTATGATTTCTTTTCTTTTGTGAAATTATTTGTCAACAGGTCGAGACAATCAAAATGGCCAAAAATTATGGGGTATATAGCTCATAAAATCGTGAATTTTTATCTCAATGATAATTTTTACCAATGGGTCAAAACCACTAAAAAATAGTTAAAATCATGGGTTATAGTTTATTGAATTATGAATTTTGGCATTCGCCAAATTATTTGCTAATGGGTTGAAATCACTATAAATGACCAATAATTGTGGGTTATATCTCATTAAATTATTAATTTTGGCTTCTATAAAATTATTTGCCAACGGCTCAAAACTACTAGAAATAGATAAAATCATGGGTTATAGCTTATTAAATCGTGAATTTTGGTTCCGCGAAATTATTTGCCAACCAGTCAAAACTAGTGAAAGTGGTAAAAAAAACATGGGTTATAGGTTTATAGCTCATCACATGGTGAATTTTTGACTCTGTGAAATCATTTGTCAACTGGTCGAAGTAATTAAATATGACCAAAAATTATTAGTTATAACTCATAAAATTATAAATTTTTAACAAATATAAAATTATTTGCCTACGGGTCGAAATAGAAAAAAGGGCAAAAAAATCATGGGTTAATGCTCATAAAATTATGAATTTTGGCCTCCATGAAATTATTTGCCAAGTAGCGAAAAAACTAAGTATAGCCATAAATCGTGGGTTGTAGCTCATGAAATAGAGAATTTTATGCTCAATGGAATCATTTAACAACTGGTCGAAATAAATAAATATGTCCGAAAATCATGAGCTATTGCTAATGAAATCATGAATTTTTGCCTCCATAAAATTATTGCCAATGGATCGAAACCGCTAAAAATGGTCAGAAACCATGGGTTATAGCTTATTAAATCATGAATATAGTCTTCAGAAATTTTTTTGCCAACAGATAAAAATCACTAAAAACAGGCAAAAATCATTAGTTATAACTCATTAAATTGTGAGCTAATAACCTATGATTTTTTGTTATTTTTAGTTGTTTTGACCAATTGACAAATTATAACCCACGGGTTTTTACTATTTTTAGTGGTTTCGTCCCTTTGGCAAATAATTTTATGGAGGCAAAATTTTAGGATTTTATGAGCTATAACCCCTAATTTTGACCCATTTTTAGTTGTTTCCGCCTGTAGCAAATAATTTTTTGGAATTCGAAATTTAGGATTTAATCATTTATAACCAATGATTTTTTATCCATTTTTAGTAGTTTTGACCCATTGGCATATAATTTCATGGACACTAAAATTAACGATTTAATGAGTGTAGGCTGTCTAAAAATCACAATAGATAGCTTATCCCCCATCAAATACCGATGATGGAAGTTACAATCTGACGACTTCCAGAAGGCTACAATTTGAAGACTTTCACATAGATCGCTGAAGGTTACAATCTGACGACCTTCACGACAACTGATGAAAGCTCTAATCAACGACCTTCACAATCAACATCGGGAGTTACAATCTGACGACTCTCATATTCTCAAGGAGCCAAGACGAAGATTACAAGATAATGATCTTTGCAACGCTATGACAGAAAAAGATTACTTGGTAATAATCTCTTCAAGGCAAGACGCGGAGATCCTCCCCGTGTGTCAACAGTAAAACGCTAGGGTCGAAACCCGCGTTACAACATCAAAACGCTAGGGTCGAATCCCGCGTTACAACATCAAAACGCTAGGGTCGAATCCCGCGTTATAACATCAAAACGCTAGGGTCGAAACCCGCGTTACAACAAATCAAACGCGAGCGACCCTCGCGTTCATTGGTGTTCAGCCAACACACAACCTCGCGTCTCGATTCTAAGACGTGAGGTTAGGGTCCTGAATGCCAAGGTGGGCGTTTGACTCGTTCAAGCACGAGTTGAACGGTTGCAGGAACCGTTTTCCCCACGATCTGAGGGATTTCCGCCCCACTTGGGAGCGGATTAAGGGGTCAGTTACACCCTACTTAGGAGAGATTTAAGGGGCGGTTACACCCCCTAATCCCCTATAAATAGGGGTAAACTCAACTGAGTTCGGGCCTTTTTCTTTTTGGCTGGCTTTTGGAAACGAAGACTTAGCAGCAAAGGGGAATCCTAGGAGCATTCCTGGAGCTTGGGAGATCTGCAACAGGAGCTTCTTCATCCTTGGCTTACAACCGATTTTCGGTTCAAAACAACTCTTTTACAGAGTTCTTCAAAACTCATTCAGAGTTATCAACTCGTCCAGAGTTTTAAACTTGCCACGCAAGTTCTCCACAACGTCAAATCGTGAGGAGAAGATATCGTTCCAGTGAATCAAAAAGTCGGATCGTCAACGGAGAGCAAACTCGACGCGAGCATTCGAGGGAGGCACTCTATCGCCACCGTGAAGAACCCAGTTTTAAACAAAGGAGAAAACCAGATTCGTTTTCTTCTCTTTTGTAATCAAGTTGTAATCGAGAATTAAAGGAATCAAAATCAATTTTCTTTTGTTCTCTTCTTTGCAATTTTTCCAACAAACAAAAGATGGCGACTCCGCTGGGGACTAGCTTTTCTGATGAAGAAGTGGTGGTGCAATCCGACGTCCATCTCACTGGAACAATCGTTGAAACTCTCGTGGTAGAGTTTGATCAAGCCAAGTTTGAGGAGGCTATCTCCTCTGGATCCCTTAGCCCCAAGGCTATGCGCAAGATCCACAAAGTCTCTAAGGAGAATAAATCTCTAACTGTTGCTGGAGTGCCGAATAAAGTCCTCTCCTTTGGCCGAAATTCATCAAACAGCCCCTCCTCTGAAGGACTGGGCTCTGCCTCTGTCGAACTCGCCCAGCGAGTTAAAAGTCCCACATCCGCGTCAACACGATGTGTTTCAGGCCATAAATGGTTTAGAGAGGAGACGAGCTCCATAAACGCCGATGATGCCTCTGCAAAAGCCTTAAAACAGGCCAAGAAGAACGCTGCTCGGCGAAGAAGAAGGTCTCAGCGACGAGCACAACTCCGAGATAGTCGATCTTCCAACCAACGCGAGCGTCGCGTTCGTGAGCCTAAACGCGACCCTGAGCCCAAACATGAGCTTCGCGAGAACCAGACGGAACGTGGCCCTCAATGGCGCGTTTTACAGCCAAAACACGGACCTCAAGCCTTCATTGAACGCGAACTTCAACTTCGCGTTTCGCAGTCAAAACACGACCCTCGCGTCGACAATGAAGAACGCGACCCTCGCGTTGCCAAACCAAAATGCGGACCTCGCGCTTCAAGTGCCAAACGCGACCTTCGCGTTTCTAGTGCCAAACGCGACCTTCGCGTCCCAAGTTCCAAATCCAATACCGCGCCTGGTGTATACCGTGGAGCTTCGGGGTGCTGCCCCGAACCCCGCCGGGGGGTATACCATCCCCCCCGGACCCCCTGGCCAGGGGCGCGCCGCCCCCTGGACCCCCGAATAGTCTGCGTAGCGCGACTAGGTTGAGGGGCGGATATAAAAAGTTCATGGTTTCAAGGCATCTCAACCAGGTCCATGTTCATCAAGAGCCTGTCCTGTCCAATCATGGACTGGGGGTTCCAATTCAAACCTCACAATCAGTGAGTAATTCTCGAGTCTTTACAACAGACTTGAGAGAATTCATATTGAGAGAAAGACCGATGCAACAAGTCATTCGTTCATTCCAATATGAACGACTGATTCCTACGGTCCTCTCCGGATGTCAATGCTGCTCATATACAGCCAAACAATTGGTGTTCGACCAATTTATGAACGTTGCTTTGCTCAACCAACGACGACGTTCTCACAAGAAGAAGTCTCCAGAGACCGAATATCCTAGGGTCACTATCAATATGATCGGGAGAGGGAAAGCCTCAGGCCCTAGTTCCGATGGTTCTGAGACAAGTCGTTCACCGACCGTCAGAGAAATCGCTAACGAGTTTGAAGGAATCTACCAACGCACTCGGACGCGAACAGGAGCCATTCCCTCTGTTAACTATCGGAGTTTAGCCAGAGGAATCAATTCCGATGATGAACACTCAGCCATTGCAGAGTCCCAATCATCAAGCTCTTTTGTTGAACATGAGAGCTCCGCTTATATGACGGGAAGCCATGAAGATCTTGCGAAGAGACTTGATGAGCAAGAGGCCATGCTCAAATCTCAGCAAGAGGCCATCAATGAACTCCTGGCCCTGTTGACTCAACTCGTCGCAGACAAGGCCAAATCTCAGAAGACAGATTCACCACTCAGGCAAGAATCTTCCCGAAGGGAAAGAACGTCTTCGTCCCAACCTCACACAAGCAAAGGGAAGGGAAACATGGTTGATGACACGGCTTCCGACCAAGAAGCCCACAACCTCGAATCTTCCTCTGATGAAGGAAGAGAGACTGAGAATGAGCAAAACCCTCAGTCGGCTAAAATCGAGGAATTGGAAGCCCGCCTCAATGTTATCGCTAACAGAAGCGAGCTCCAAGACGAGGGAGTTGTCAGACCCTATCCTGCTGAATGGGATGCAGCCCCTTATCCTCCAAAATTCGAGGTCCCGACACTACAAACTTTTGACGGCGCTGGATCACCGAACCAACATATCTATCATTTCAAGTCACAGACTAGGAATGTGATATCAAACGATGCCATTCTGGCTCGATTATTCATTGGCACCCTCAAGGGAGTTGCCTTTGAATGGTTCAGAAAACTGCCTGCAGGATGTATCCAAAAGTGGGCAGATTTAGAGAGACTCTTCCTATCAAGATTCTTTGAAGAGGATACAGAAGTCTCCATCCATATTCTTCTCGTCACTAAGCAGAAGAAGAGGGAGTCCGTCAAAGCCTTCGTCAAGAGGTTCCGAACCATGGCTCTCCGGTGTTCGTCGGGTATGACACAGTCTACCTTAGTAGAGACCTGCCGACACAACCTGCAGACTAACATCCTAGCTCGAATAGGGGTTGCAGAATGTTGTTCCTGGAGACAACTGATCTCTCAAGGTGAACAGGCTCAAAAGATTATTGTCAGGATCAAAGCTGAAGAACAAAGTAGGCAGGATCAGCCCGAGCAATCGGACCAAGCCCAATCTTCTCCTGAGCAATCGAACCAAGCTCACTCTTCCCAATCAGAATCGGAAGATACTACGGCCACTGAAGCTAATCCTCTTCAGTAGGATGTCAGGTCTAATAACTATCACGTTAATAACTACCTCTGATAGTCAAACTCGTTAGATAGTGGCCCATTAGGCGATGTGCCATGTCTAATCCTTTTCCCCCCTACACTTGTTCAAGACTGGGGGTTGGTTTATTTGTAGTTCATTGGATTATGAATAATAAATTTTCTGAGTTGTCACGTACAATAAAATACCTCTGTCAACCATAAAATCTATCAGAACTGTCATGTCCATCAACTTGTCAATCCGCTTCAATAGGATGGCAGGTCCACAAAACTATCACGTTAACATTTACCTCTGATAGTCCATCAACTTGTCAATCCGCTTCAATAGGATGGCAGGTCCACTAAAACTATCATGTTAATGATCACCTCTGATAGTCTATTTTCTCCAGATTCCCCCACTAATCCTCTTCAAGTAGGATGGTGGGTCTATCAAAACTATTACGTTAATGATTACCTCTGATAGTCCATTCCCTCCAAATTCTCTTGCCAATCCTCTTCAAGTAGGATGGCAGGTCCACAAAACTATCACGTTAACGGTTACCTCTGATAGTCCATCAACTTGCTAATCTTCTTCAATAGGATGGCAGGTCTACAAAACTATCACGTTAACAGTTATCTCTGATAGTCCATCAACTTGCTAATCCTCTTTAACAGGATGACAGGTCCATAAAACTATCACATTAACCATTACCTCTGATAGTCAAACTCATCAGATAATAGCCTACCTGGTGATGTGCCTCTATTCCGACTTCATGGATAGTGCCTCACTAGGTGATGTGCCTTGTCTACCTCTTTTTATTTCCCTGCCAAGCCTTAATCAAGACTGGGGGTTGGTTACTTGGAATCCATTGGATTAAGAGTAACGAATCTTTCATATCGTCGAGTTAACATTACACTTCTGACGATCATCACCCCCACAGAGTATGAATGCAGCTTGCATCACTCCTAATTTGTCACGTTAACAATACACCTCTGACAATCAACTTATCAATCCTTGTCAATAGGATGATAGGTCCTCAAAATTGCTCAAATCGCAATCTTCCCCAGTAAGACACTAAGTCTTTAAAATCTTATTCAAATCACGAGCATCAAAACTCATCGCTTCTGATGATAAACTCACCTAGCAAGTCTCCCCAGCAAGACGTTAATTCCCAAAACCTTGTGCAAGTCACAAGTACACAAATCCTGTCACGTTAACATTAAACCTCTGACAAATCCACTTATCAATCCTCGTCAATAGGATGATAAGTCCACCAAGTTGCTCCGATCGTAAGATTCTCTTGTCACGTTAACACTAAACCTCTGACAAATCCACTTATCAATCCTCGTCAATAGGATGATAAGTCCACCAAGTTGCTCCGATCGCAACATTCTCTTGTCACGTTAACATCATACCTCTGACAATCCACTTATCAATCCTCTCCAATAGGATGATAAGTCACCAAGTTGCTCCGATCGCAACATTCTCTTGTCACGTTAACATCATACCTCTGACAATCCACTTATCAATCCTCTTCAATAGGATGATAAGTGTTTGCGTCGAAAATTGATGTATTCATTGCGGTATTCATTACAACTTCAGTCGTTACAATGAAAACAAAAAGATAGTCTTTTTATAAGACTTTTACACAATGAAAACAAAGATTACAACTCTCGTCAAAACAAACGCAGAGATCGTTTATCGATCTTCTGGTTGCGTGGGATCTTTGCCTGTGTCGGGGTTTATCCGTGGACCGCCTTAGATCTGGATCCGGTTGATAGAAAATTGGGCAGAGCTTCGCCTTCGCCGAGGAAGTATTTGATTTGAAGCGCTGAGATCGACCAAGCGAAATCAGGGCTCTTCTCGAGATTAAGACCAAGCCTAATCTCAAGGGACGGACGGACGTGGTTCAGATCCTTCGAATAGCTCCTTCTTTATGTCGAAGTTCGCCGGGATCTGATTTTCCTTCGCTGAAATTCGTGCTCATTGACTCCACAATCCGGCAGCACCTCCTCGTCTTGATAAATATTCGCCCCCCGCTGAAGGGAGGCCCTATGCTTGTATTTATAGGGCTTCGGAAGCGGTTATTTGGATGAGAACAAAGGATTTGGCTCTATCTTCAGTTGATAACCACCTAACCATGTTTGGGGTGATATCAAGTCAGTTTGGATACTCAGAAACCAACAAATCCCGAGAAAAACCGTCAAAAACCGAACCGAATCGAAACAGCACGCGCAGAACAAGTCTGACCCGCGCTCGCGCGGGTCGGATGGATCCGACCCGCGCTTGCGCGGGTCGGATGAAACCGA
>BQKN01066908.1:437348-480726 GCA_022839385.1 Asparagus kiusianus
CACAACGTCAAATCGTGAGGAGAAGATATCGTTCCAGTGAATCAAAACGTCGGATCATCAACGGAGAGCAAACTCGACGCGAGCATTCGAGGGAGGCACTCCATCGCCACCGTGAAGAACCCAGTTTTAAACAAAGGAGAAAACCAGATTCGTTTTCTTCTCTTTTGTAATCAAGTTGTAATCGAGAATTAAAGGAATCAAAATCAATTTTCTTTTGTTCTCTTCTTTGCAATTTTTCCAACAAACAATGAGCTATAACCTATGACTTTTTGCCACTTTTAGTAGTTTCGACACATTGGAAAATAATTTTTCGTTGACAAATAATTTTACAAAGGTAAAAGTTCACGATTTTAAGATCTATACACCCATAATCTTTTGTCATTTTTGTTATTTTGACCTGTTGGCAAATATTTTTATGGAGGTAAAAATTCACGATTTAATGAGCTATAACCTATGATTGTTAGTCATATTTAGTTATTTCGACTAGTTGGTAAATAATTTCATAGAGAAAAATATTCCCCATTTCATGAGCTATAACCCATGATTTTCAGCCATATTTAGTTTTTTGATTAATTAGAAAATAATTTCGTGAAGGCAAAAATTTACTATTTCATGAGCTACAACTTTTGATTTTTATCCATTTTTAATGGTATAACCCATTGGCAAATAATTCCACAGAGGCTAACATTCACAATTTAATGAGTTACAATCCATGATTTTTGGCTATTTTTTGTGGTTTCGAACCGCTGGTAAATAATTTCATGGAGCAAAATTTTATGATTTTATGAGTTACACCATGATTTTTTGCCATTTTCAGTCATTTTGATCCCATAGAAAATAATTTCTTAGAGTCAAAAATTCACGATTTCTCAAGCTCTAACCCACTATTTTTTAACATATTTAGTTATTTCGACTAGTAGGCAAATAATTTCACGGAGAAAAAATATCACAATTTCATTGGCAATGAGCCAAGATTTTTGGAATATTTAGTTATTTCAACCAGTTGGCAAATAATTTCACTGAGGTAAAACTTCACAAGTTCATGATCTACAACCAACGATTTTTAGCCACATTTGGTCATTCCGGTCTCTTGGCAAATAATTTCCCAGAATCTAAAATTGACGGTTTCATGGACTATAACCAATGATTTTTAGCTTTTTTTAGTGATTTCAACCCGTTGACAAATAGTTTTGTGGAAGCCAAAATTCACCATTTAATGAGCTATAACTCATAAGTTTTGGCCCTTATAATTCTTTTGACATGTTGGTAAATAATTTTGCAAAGAGGAAAATTTATGATTTCACTGACCCATAACTCACTATTTTGGGCCATATATAGCCTTTTCGACTAGTTGGCAAATAATTTCACAGAGGGAAATATTCACGATTTTACGAGCTATAACTTGCAATTTTCGGCTATTTTAGCATTTTTAACCCATTGTCAAATATTTTGCAAAGGAAATTCACAATTTCAAGAGCTACAACCCATAAGTTTTTGCTATTTTTAGTGGTTTTAACTATTAGCAAATAATTTTATCGAGATAAAAATACACGATTTCATGAGTTAACCCCATGATTTTTTATTGGTTTTAATTATTTTTTGGATTCGACAAAATTATTTGCCAACTATATAGACAAAAAACCACTAAAATTTGCCAAAACCCGTGGGTTATAACTCATAAAATCGTTAATTTTTACCGCCAAAATTATTTGCCAATGGCTCGAAATCATTAAAAATAGCCAAAAATTATGGTTTATAGCTCATTAAATCATGAATTTTAGTCTCTACGAAATTATTTTCCAACGGGTCGAAACTACTAGAAACAACATAAAATCGTGGGTTATAGCTCATTAAATTGTGCCACTGTAAAATTATTTGTCAATAGATTGAAATAACTAAAAATGACCAAAAATTATGGGCTATAACTCATAAAAATATAAATGTTTGCCTCCATTTGCGAACTAGTCAGAACAATTAAAACGGCCAAAAAGAGCGGTTATAGCTCATGAAATGGTGAATTTTTCCTATCTAAAATTATTTGCTAATGGATCAAAACCACTAAAAATGACCCAAAATTATGGGTTATAGCTCATTAAATCGTGAACATTAGCCTCTATAAAATTAATTTGCTAATTGTTGAAAGCATTAAAAATGACCAAAAAATTATGGGTTATATCCCCCAAAATCGTATATTTTTACCTTCGCAAAATTATTTACCAACGGGTTGAAACCATTAAAAATGACCAAAATATGAGTTATAACTCATTAAAATTTTAATTTTGGCATCCATAAAATTATTTGCCAACATGTCTAAACAACTAAAATAGCCAAAAAATTATGAATTATACATGAAATCATGAATGCTTGCCTCCTCAAAACTATTTGCCAACTACTTGAAACAACTAAATAGGGCAAAAAATGGTGGGTTATGGATACACTCTTCTTATTACTATTGACTAAAAGTAGTGTGACTTATTGATTTAGAAAGCAAATGTTACCATCTTCTAATGTTTTCTCTCATCTCCTTCGTTTATACTTCTCCTTACTCTTCTCCTGACATTTTGCACGTATATTTCATAGTTGTTTTCTAATAATGAGTTGTTCGGGCATCTCATGCCCTGCCCATTTACTCATAACACCAAAAAAAAAAGGGAAAATTGTGTCCAGGCCCAAAAAGCAGAAAGTTCATGTGACGATGCTCCTCATAGTTTTCCCCATGTGGATCAGCCCCTTGAAGTGTGACACTTTATACTGCAGCTTTTTTTTAGCAATTATTACATGTCAGCTAAGCTAAAATCCCCAAATTATCCTTATCCTCTCTCCTCAATCCCTCAAACCAACACTCATCTCCTCTCTCTCTCTCTCTCTCTCTCTCTCTCTCTCTCTCTCTCTAAAACTACGAGCTTTCTCAAGCTTGTCGCCCTGGACCTCGCCCGGTGAGTCTCTCTCTCTCTCTCTCTCTCTAAAACTACGAGCTTTCTCAAGCTCGTCGCCCTCGCCCTCCTCACCGTCGCCGCCATCGCCGCCTCTGCTCAGGCCCCCAAGGCTCCCCTCGAGTTCACCGCCGTCTCCCCTCCCTTCCTCCGCCCATCCTCGTCACCGTAGATTGTCGCCGCTCCCCCACCGTAGAAACTATTGCGCTACCAAAACAAACGTATATAGTATAATTATGAACACAATTTGTAAACTAAACCAATCAACTACAACTACAGGAGCACATACCATGGGCAAGACATGCTGCCACTACATCCACGACCGGTGGAGCTCAGCTTTTAATCGATTCGTTGTTGTACTTCTCTCAGAGGTTGAGATGATGAAGGAACGATTCGCAATATTCAAAGTAATATAACGAGAGGTAGAAAATGAGTCCAAGTGAAAAGAAGACACCATGTGATAGACAATATAAAGGGCTACACACCGACAAAGGCGGTGGTAAAAACGGAGACCGGAGGTGGCCGAAAAACACGTGCGAATTCGGCACGGCGCTGCTGTTTTCTGCTCGCTGCTGCCGTCAAGCGATATTTCGGACGTTACCGAGAGAGATAGAGAATGAGTTAAAGAGTGATACAAATTGGAGATGATAGGTAACATGTAAATCTACTCACCAAAGAAGAAATCGGCGAAAACAGATATTGAAGGTGATCGAAAAGTGCGTGCGAAGTCAGCATAAAACTGCAGTTTCTGCAGTGAATTTTCTTGCCGTTCGGGTTTGTTCTTCGCTGTTTAGAGCTTTTCGCTGTTGTCCGGGCTTGCCAGAGATGGGAGGAGGTTGCCGGGGTTGTCAGGGTGTCTCGGTGGGCTCTACCGAAGGTGGGAGGAGCTTTTCTCCGTTCCCATGAGTCTAGAACTAAAATGAATTAGAGCTAGAACTAATATGGGGCTGGCTAGAACTAACATGAGACGTGTTAGAACTAATATCGGGTAAGTTAGAACTAACATGAGAGACCAAGAGCCTACAACTAAGATGAATTAAAGCCAGAACTAGCTAGACCTAACATGGGGCGGGCTAGAACTAACATGGCGTAAGTTAGAATCAACATTGCATAAGTTAGAACTAATATGACACAATCTGGTTATTTACTATCTGATGTCATTTGAATTTGGAAAACTCAAAAGACCAAAGTTGTAGGTCTCTTTAACGGCTTTCCAACAAGTCTTAAATCACCTCATTCCGAGTTTGGACGGATAAATTATAGCGAAAACAACAATGTAAACTAACATGGCATAAACTGTATATGAGATCTGGAAAAGTCTAAAAGACCAAAGTTGTAGGTCTTTTTAATAGCTTTCTAATAAATCTTAAATCACCTCATTCCGACTTCGAACGGAGAAATTACAGTAAAAATAATAATATAAACTAACATGGTGTAGATTAGAACTAATATAACAGAAGTTAGAACTAACATGGCATAAGTTAGAACTAATATGGCACAAACTGATCATTTAATATCTGATGCCATTCGAATTTTAAAAAGATCAAAAGACCAAAGTTATAGGTCTCTTTAACGGCTTTCTAACAAGTCTTAAATTACCTCATTCCGAGTTCGAACGGAAAAATTACAGTGAAAACAATAATATAAACTAACATGGCACAAACTGTATGTAAGATCTAGAAAAGTCTAAAAGAACAAAGTTGTAGGTCTCTTTAACAGCTTCCCAACAAATCTTAAATCATCTCATTCTGACTTCGAGTAGAGAAATTACAGTGAAAACAACAATATAAACTAAATGGTGTAGATTAGAACTAACATAACAGAAGTTGGAACTAACATGGCATAAATTAGAACTAACATGGCATAAGTTAGAACTAACATGGCACAAACTGATCATTTACTATCTGATGCTGTTCGAATCTGGAAAAGCTCAAAAGACCAAAGTTGTAAGTCTCTTTAACGGCTTTCCAACAAGTCTTAAATCACCTCATTCTGAGTTCGGACGGAAAAATTATAGTAAAAACAACAATGTAAACTAACATGGCACAAGCTGTATGTAAGATCTAAAAAGTTTAAAAGACCAAAGTTGTAGGTCTCTTTAACAGCTTTCTAACAAATCTTAAATCACCTCATTCCGACTTTGGACGGAAAAATTACAGCAAAAACAACAATGTAAACTAACATGGTATAGATTAGAACTAACATAACAGAAGTTAGAACTAACATGGCATAAGTTAGAACCAACATAGCATAAGTTATAACTAACATGACACAAACTGGTCATTTACTATCTGATGCCGTTTGAATCTGGAAAAGCTCAAAAGTCCAAAGTTGTAGGTCTCTTCAACGGCTTTCCAACAAGTCTTAAATCACCTCATTCTGAGTTCGGACGAAGAAATTACAGTGAAAATAATAATATAAACTAACATGGCACAAACTTTATGTAAGATCTAGAAAAGTCTAAAAGACCAAAGTTGTAGGTCTCTTCAACAGCTTTCCAATAAATCTTAAATCACCTCATTTCGACTTCGAACGGAGAAATTACAGCGGAAACAACAATGTAAATTGTTGGAAAGCTGTTAAAGAGACCTACAATTTTGGTCTTTTATCATCTCGTTATATCGTTGTAATTTCCGCTGTAATTTTCTACCTATCATTATATCGCTTCGAATATTGCGAATCGTTCATTCATCATCTCAACCTCTGAGGGAAGTACAACAACGAATCGATTAAAATCTAAGCTCCACCGATCGTGGATGTAGTGGCAACGTGTCTTGCCCATGGTGTGTGCTCCTGTAGTTGTAGTTGATTGGTTTAGTTTACAAATTGTGTTCATAATTGTATTGTACACGTTTGTTTTGGCAGCGTAATAGTTTCTATGGCGGGGGAGCGGCGACAATCTACGGCGACGAGGATGGGCAGAGGAGGGGAGGGGAGGCGGAGGCGGCGAACTCGAGGGGAGCCTTGGGGGCCAAAAGTGGAGGCGGCTACAGCGAGGAGGGCGAGGGTCAGGGCGACAAGCTTGAGAAAGCTCGTAGTTTTAGAGAGAGAGGGGAGATGAGTGTTGGGTCTGAGAGATTGAGGAGAGAGGATAAGGATAATTTGGGGATTTTAGCTTAGCTGGTATATAATAATTGCTAAAAACGGGCTGCAGTACAAAGTGTTACACTTCAAGGGGCTGATCCATATGGGAAAAACTATGAGGGGTCTCGTCACATAAACTTTCTGCTTTTGGGACCTGAACACATTTTTCCCAAAAAAAATTATTATGCGTAGTTATACTTTTAAAGTTTGCCATAAAAATAAATAATTAAATTGATCACTTTTAAGATACATTAACATGGAAAACCTGCGCTAGAAATAATTTTTTCAGCTATTGCTTTAAGAGGATGCATTATTGAGTCATTCCTTAAATAGCATACCCTTACGGTTGTATTAGATACGAGATAAAATTGGATATTTGCCCTAAGTTTCCTTTTTCTTTAAAAAAAAAGTTGTAGAAATAGTTATTATTCATATTAGAAAAGAGAATTAAAAGTTAAAGCAAATGATATCATGTCTAGAAAATGTATGATGGTCAATCTCATACTTACATTTCGGAGTGATCAATTAGTGTTATATCTTGAAATCGGGCATATCTCTAGTTCATATTATAATGATCAAGAATCAAGAATTAGAACTCCTACGTCGTATGTATATCCCGGAAAAGTTTGCACATTGCATCCATCGTCAAAACTTAATTCAGAGGGTTCTTTTACCCTTTTTTAGAAAAAAAAAATTGGCGAATTAGTCTTTAATTACATGGATACTGCAGCTAAACTAAATTAGAAAATTTTCATAAATACACAAGCCTAGTTAGCAAGGTTGTACTTATAGTCTTTTATAGCACCTATATATTCTAAAATTTTTAAAAAATTGCACTTTTATATCTTCTATTTTGCAAACTAGATGATTTCACATGAATTTCCTCATGTGACGCTCACAAGCAAATTTTAGAGCTTTCTAGCTCTTAATGTTTGCTAATTCACTATTTAAATTTAGGGAAAATGCTTCCAGCCCCAAAAACCCAAGAAAACATCCCCCCCCCCCCCCCAACTTTGTCAACGAGTATTTTGCCCCTAAAAATAAAGATTTTGTTCTCTGAGCCCCAAATCACAAAATCCAAGAGATTAAAATATGTGAAGACCATAATACTCTTCTCTCTCTCTCTCTCTTTTTATCATGATATACTAAGATGATAGTTAAAATGATTGATAGTGATTATTTTATTATTTTCGTTATTGATGAGGGGAACTAACTATTTGTATTGGAAGATTGTTAAAGTTACGGGTTAATTATTAAGATTACGAGTTAATTGTTAAGGTTACAGGTCAATTATTAAGGTTATGGATCACTTCTCTCTCTCTCTCTCTCTCTCTCTCTCTCTCTCTCTCTTTTTATCATGATGTTACTGTGATGATGTTGAAATGATTGAAGGGGATTGTTATTTTATTATTTTTGTTTTTTATTATTTTCATTGTTGATGAGGAAACTAATTGGTTTTGTTTGTATTGGAAGATTGTTAAGGTTACGGGTTTAATTGTTAAGGTTACGGGTTGGTTGTGAAGGTTACAGGTTTAGTTGTTAAGGTTGCAGGTTTAATTATTAAGGTTATGGGTCGGTTATTAAGGTTACAGGTCGGTTATTAAGGTTACGGGTCGGTTGTTAAGGTTACGGGTTGGTTGTGAAGGTTACGGGTTTAATTGTTAAGGTTACGGGTTGGTTGTTAAGGTTACAGGTTGGTTGTGAAGGTTACACGTTGTGATATATATGTATATATATTTTGAGTGGAATGAATACTTTGGGTCACTTGGCCTAGTGGTAAAGTTTGGGAGTTTGGACAAGAGGTTAGGGGTTCAAACCTCTACAGCTATAACATTTTTAGAATATTCGTTGTTAAGGATAATGGTTGGTTGTTAAGGTTACGAGTTTGTTATTAAAACGGGTTTGTTGTTAAGGATATGTTGTGAATGTTACGCTTTGGTTGTGAAGTTAACCTACACAACAAACATGTAACATTAACAACAAACCCGTAACCTTAATAATAAACCCGTAACCTTAACAAACAACCCGTATCCTTAACAACGAATATTCTAAAACCCCGTAACAGGTTGGTTGTGAAGGTTACGGGTTTGTTGTGTAGGTTAACTTCACAACCAAAGTATAACATTCACAACCAACGCATATCCTTAACAACAAACTCGTAACCTTAACAAAAAACTAGTAACCTTCACAATCAACCATTATCCTTAACAACGAATATTTTAAAAATATTATGGTTGTAGGGGTTTGAACCCCTAACCTCTTGTTCAAACTCCCAAACTTTACCACTAGGCCAAGTGACCCAAAGTATTTATTCTACTTAAAATATATATACATATATCCTAACGTGTAACCTTCACAACCAACCCGTAACCTTAACAACCGACCTGTAACCTTAACAACCGATTCGTAACCTTAACAACCAACCTGTAACCTTAACAATTAAACTCGTAACCTTCACAACCAACTCGTAACCTTAACAACCGACCCGTAACCTTAACAACCGACTCGTAACCTTAACAATATATTCGTAAGCTTAACAATTAAATCCGTAGTAAATCCGTAACCTTAACAATTAAACCCATAACCTTCACAATCAACCCGTAACCTTAATAATTAAACCCGTAACCTTAACAATCTACCAATACAAACAAAAACAATTAGTTTTCTCATCAACAACGAAACTAATAAAAAACAAAAATAATAAAATAACAATCCTCTTCAATCATTTCAACATCATCACAGTAACATCATGATAGAGAGAGAGAGAGAGAGAGAGAGAGAGAGAGAGAGAGAGAGAGATAAGGGATCCATAACCTTAACAATTGACCCGTAACCTTAACAATTAACTCGTAACCTTAACAATTGATCCGTAACCTTAACAATTAACTCTTAACCTTAACAATTAACCCGTAATTTTAACAATCTCCCAATACAAACAGTTAGTTCCCCTCATCAACAATAAAAATAATAAAAAACAAAAATAATAAAATAATCCTCATTAATCATTTCAACTATCATCTCAGTATATCATGATAAAAAAGAGAGAGAGAGAATGGTATTATGGTCTTCACATATTTTAATCTCTTGAGTTTTGTATTTTGGGGGTTCAGAGAACAAAATCTTTATTTTTGGGGGCAAAACACCTGTTGACAAAGTCTTGGGGGCACGTTTTCTTGGGTTTTGGGGGCTGGAAGCATTTTTCGCTTAAATTTATCATAATTCTATTTTAAAATATAATAGGGATATGTTTAACAATGAATTTAACAAGTGAATGGTATATATCTAAAATATATGGAAAACCATATGGTAATTAAAGGCTAATTAGTCAGTATACAGTTAGTATATTTCTCTTGAAGTCGTGTCCCTTACGATGGGAAATGGTTTTGCTCAGTCAACCATTAATTAAAGAAATATCTGTAACTGCAAGTATATTTTTTAGAAGTAAGAATAGGGCAATATGCCATTTCAAAAGTATATTATATATCTCAAAACATAGTGTATACAGATAATATCTAGAAGTCATTTCAATTGAGACCCCCAGAGGGTAGAGGAGCGGACCTTTGTCATTATTCTACACAACAAGGGAGAATCAAAAGAAAGCACTCATAGATATCAGAGTGGACAATACAAAAGAAGTAAAGTATATGAACAATCGAAAGCTAACAGATTCATCAACTAGGCAAAATAAGAGTTTATATCCATCCCGAAAAGACGAATAGAAAGAATTGGCTAAGGATTAGCAACGACGCCATTCCTATCCTCACTGGAAGAAATGAGCTCTGAGTTATCCCTCTCTCAGATGATTGCTTTCAGCTTTTGCCCCCTTTTGGTGACTGGAGAATCTGTCCAGAAAATGAAAAAATGAGCAACCGTGGAAACCAACTTATGAGCTTGAGGTACTTCTTTTAAAAGGATCAAGTTGCTATGAGCTCTCCACATGGACAAGCAGATAGTGAGAAAGCAAAACCTCTAAAGTTGTTGAGCCTTAGAGTCAATAGAATCATCAGAGTAGATAGTAAAACATTGACTTAAGTCTTGTGGCAATGAAAAGGCTCCAATCTTATGAAGAAAAAAAAATCCAAACTTGCTTAGCAAGAGAACAGTATAAGAAAAGGTGACCATGAGTCTCCAGTTCATGTTGACATAAGGTACAAGTAGGATCGCCAGTCCAATCTTTGATGAGGAGCCTATCCTTAGTATTCAGTTTATGTAGGGATTACAGCCATAGGAAGAACTTGACTTTGTTAGGTAAAATATTTTTTCATATAATCGAACAAAATGGGCTACAAGTGCCTCCATCAGAAGTAAATGAGTATAAAAATTTAACAAAGAAGACCCCGAAATTCTCTAACAGCCAACACACCCGATCCAACTTCGAGGAAGGCCAAAGATTCGTGAAAGACATCATATGTTTTGGAGCATCAGCTTGTAAGCGATCTTGCTCTCCTATCAGTCTCCTGATAATTGGTCTCCAACACCAATTTTCACCACTATACATCCCCTGGGACACAACATTTGTATGTTTGGAAAATGCAAGATTGTAAGCCAGAGGATATAGGTTGGCAAGAGATTTCTCATCAATCCATTTGTCCTCCCAAAACCGTATCCTTTGGCCATTACCCAGACGTCATTTAACCATAGCTGAAAGGGATAGGCTAATAGATATGACGTCCTTCCAAAATTTAGAGCAATTACCTCTATGTGGTGTGGTAGAAGGGTCGGAAGGATAAATAGATTGAAGAACCAGACCAACGTGATTATCATTAGAAAGATATTTCCATAACCACTTAGTAAGAAGATAAGAATTGAAGTTTTCTAGGTTAATAACACCAAGACCTCCACATGTCTTGGAGAAACAGACATTGCCCCATTTAACCAATGCTTTATCACCCACTTTTTTAGCACAACCTCTCCCCCCCCCCCCCCCCCAAACCCCAAAAAATTTTTTTTAAAATTTTTTCCCACCCCTTAATTTTTTTTTTGGAATTTTTTAAAAAACCCCTTGAATGGGGGGGGGGGGGGGGATGAAAGGACTGAGTTTAGAAGAACTAGATGACCACTAAAGGAAGAGTTTAGAAGAACTAGATGACCACTAAAGGAAAGATGTTTGCCTTTCCATAAGGAAAGTTTCTTATGAAAAGAATCAATAAGCAGCTGCGAGTCTAGTTTAGTGAGAGATCCCTTTTTCAAAGGAAGATCTAGGTATTTGAAGGGTGGAGAGGCAAATGATCAGTTAAGAATTTTAGTAATGTATGGTCACCGATTGACAATTCTAGCACTATAGTAGAGGTTGGATTTTGAGAAGTTGATTCCCAAGTTGGAGATCTCTTCAAAGAGATAGAGAATGGACTAATGAGTAGAGATATTATTTTTATCAACTTTGCAAAAGATCAGAGTGTCATCAACAAATTGAAGTGATCTAATATCGTTCAATTTACCTTTGAGATGAAGTTTAGATTGGTCCCCATAGTTCGTACTATTGAACAACATTCTATTAAGGACATTTACAATAAGAATGAAGAGCATGGGGGACAGAGGATCCCCTTGTTTAAGGCTTCTATGATATTTAAAAATATTAGTAGATGAACCATTTAACGACAGAAGATTTAGATAGTGAAAGAACATTATTAATCCACATGCACCAGCAAGGGCAAAACCCCCTATCTTTGAGGAGGGAGAGAAAAAACTCTCTCAGCTGACACAGTCAAAGGCTTTCATAAAGTCAATAGTAATGATTCATGCTTCAATCTTCTTGGAGAAGCAAGAATGAAGCATTTCATGACCAAGAAGGCAAGAACAATCGAGTCCAGAGTTGATTTACCTACTTGAAAGGCAGATTGGATACTGTTTACAAGCGATGACAGACACAGACCTAGTCTGTTAGCTAGAACCTTAATGAAGATTTTGAACAGGCCATTGAGCAAGCTGATAGGTCTAAAGCCCTTGACACTGCAAGGGATATTTGATTTGGAGATGAGAGTAGTGAAAGAGAAATTGATTTTGTGGATGCGTCAACATAGAGATAACGCAAACATCTCTTCTTTAATGGACTCCCAAAAGAACTGGTAGAAAAGAATGGAGAATCCATCAAGACCATGAGCTTTCTCTAGATGGAGATCAAAGACTGCTGTCTTAATCTCATCCTTTGTGAAGGGAGAGTCTAGAGATGGGAGACCTAAACATGAAGAGGGGTAAAGTTGATCTCAATCTAGCTGAAAGGAAGAGGGAGGGTTGGCTTTAAAAAGATTGGAGAAGTAGTCAAAGAAAGCTCTATATTTATCTATTTCAAAACAGTGGATGGGTATCATTGAGGGATGAAGTTTTTTCTCATGTGATGAGAGACAATTTATGGAAAAAATAATAGTTAGAGTTCCCTTCCCTAAGCCAAAGCACTCTGGACCTTTGCTTCCAGTAAATCTCCTCTAACTTAGCTAAATTAGAGAGAGAGACTCTAAGAGAGCCTAAGCTGGAATTCAGTAACTACAAGTATATTATAAACAACGGTTCACATTAAGCTAACAATAAAGTTTGTGAATAATGAACCGGCCATAATGAAGTTTGAGTATATCCCATAACTATATTGTTATAAGGAGCACTTTTCAATAATAAAAAGGACATTCTCGCCATACTAAGTAGTATAAAAATTAAAATGATAGATAAATAAGATCATGAACCCAAGAAAACGACAATCAATATTGTTACAACCCATTCCATCCATAATTAAGTCTCAAATCAAGATCCATGTAACCTTCCAATCATATAGGTCACCCATGGTGTGGGTTATCAAAATCTAAAAGAGAACAATTTTATAATTATAGAAAGAACTTTACTAGAGAAAAGTATTGAACAAATACAAGGAAGACCTATTAATTATATATAGCACAAAGCTGTCCAATCTGTACGCATTTTCATTGCTAAAGATACTAAAAGGTAACCTGTAAAGCGTGGCAACAGTTTTAGAATCCTTAATAAACAAAATTTTGGGCATCTCCACAATTATTTATTGTTAAAACGGGCACCTTATGGTCTTCCTCTGATTGGCAACATATTTAGTTTCTGACCAAAGTCTGAGCAAAAAGAAAAAAAAACAACATTAATTAAGGATTTAGCATCATGGTCATAATTTATAAGCAGCATGTATAACCTATAAATTAGTCATACAACAGAAAACTTTACTCGATCATTTACCCAAGAAGACTAATCAAATATATATACTCTTTAATCTAATATGTTAAATTTCTTTATAATGGTATTACAAATCATATAATAAAGATTGCAAACATGATGCTGAACGTCAGATTTGTTTCTTTGATACTACTCCCTCACCTCTTGATATCGAATTGAGATTGAATATATATAAAAGAAAATAATTGTCAATCAATATTTCGATATGCTTATCAACAATAGGAATATCAGAAAACTGATTGTTGCAGATGCTTTTAGTAGGGAACAAATACCTCTTCTTCTTTTCTTTTTTTTTTTAAACTAATACCGTTTTTAGTGGAACACTAGGAAGTTTGATTTCACCATGTATTTTCAGAAGGGGTAGAAACATTTTAGTACCATAGGAAATGCAATCACAATATTATATGGATCTTGTAATGCTTATAAGTTATATATGAAATTCGTAATAAACTTAAACAAAGAATAATAATTTCAATATTGTATATCTGTGCATATAATTATTATTGTTGCTATGTAACAGCTCCCAACACTGAATTAATATTCTTTTGCCTAGCTTTTTCTAGAATGCTATGGTCTATTATTTTTCTATTCAAGAGTTAAGTGATATTGTGGAATCATGTGGTTCTTTTCTGGTGGAAAAAGATGCTAGAATCATGTAGTCTATTATTTTTCCATCATTTTGATGGTGGTTATGGAGGGCAAGGAACAATCTAACATTCAACAATATTGGTGTATCTCCTAGTAGTTTGGCTTCTAACATTTCTCATTTCATACTATTATGGACAGATATTCTCACATCAGTTCAAGAGTTAGTGGAGAAAAGAGGGATAGCCCAACTGCTATTACAAAATGATTCATCCTCCCCCAACATGGCTCGGGTGGATGACAACTTTTAGGAAGTCCACCAATTTAGACATTTCTCTTTTGTACTCATCTTGAGATTATATATTGTTTTAACTTTATTTTTTGGTCGTGATGTAAGTAGGAACTTTGTAATAGCTCCCAACACCATATATTCTTTTGCCTAGCTTTTTCTAGAACAGTTTAGTTTGAGTTTAAGATTGGATCAAACATCTATGACCTTAGTAATAGGCAACGGCTATCGTCCTCTTCCTATTCTTAGATATGAATTGTTTGATCCTTTCCTCCCTCAGACTATTCAATCCTAGGTTCTGAGCAAGATGATCTCTACCAGTGCTCTCTCTGGAGATCTCTCTGACCATAAACTGAAAGGGGAACTAAATAATATTAGAACCCTTCAGTTTGCAGACGACACCCTCATCTTTTGTAGAGCCACATGTAAAGACATTCATACTCTCAAAACCATCCTCCATATTTTTGGTCTTATCTCTGGCCTATCCATGAATCAGTCCAAAACTCACCTTCACTATCTTGGTAGAATTCCTAACAAGGGTATATCTCTTGCTGACAGTCTAAATTGTTCTCTTGGTACCCTTCCATTCTCTTATCTCGGTCTTCCTCTCAAAAGGGGTTCTCTCTCCAAAAGAGAGTGGCAACCTCTCCTCGACTCCTTCTCTAAAAAACTGTCTCTGTGGAAACACAAATCCCTGTCAATAGGTGGTAGACTCACTCTTCTAAATTCTGTTCTATCATCAATTCCTCTATATTATATGTCTTTTTTAAGCTCCCATCCTGGCTCATCAAGGCCATCGATAGAATTAGAAGAAATTTCCTTTGGGGTTGCTATCCTCAAACCACCAAACCCAAAAGTCTTATCAACTGGGGCATTGTTTGTAAATCTAAGGTTGAGGGGGGTTTAGGGGTCATCAATTTGCACTTTTTCAATCAGGCCCTCCTCTCTAAATGGTTATGGAAAATCAGTGTCAACAACTCCTTCCTTAGCAAGGTCATTTGGTCCATATACTCCTCTAACTCCTTCAACCCATTAGTTAGCCCTCCTAAGGCTTCGGCCTCAAATTTGATCAAAGAACTTTTTGCTATTCATGACTCTTTCTTTAGCCAGGCTCAGTGGAATATTGGGGACGGCGCTTCTTGTAGATTCTGGCATGATAAATGGATGGGTGTTAACACCCTCAGGAGCATGTTCCCAAGAGTCTATCATCTTGCCTTCTCTCATTCCAGCTCAGTTCTCTCCCAAGGTGCCTTCATCAACAATGTGTGGAAGTGGCACCTCATCATCAGGAGAGGTAACACCCTGGATAGTAGAGAAGACATCAACCTTCTGTATTCCTTTCTTGATCAAGCAAAGGTTCCCGATTCTCAAGCTCAGGATCAGGTTTGCTGGCCTCTTCATCCATCCAGAGAATTCACTGTGAACTCATGTTACAGATTCCTTGTATCATGGGGTATCTCATTCCATTTATTCAACTTCATTTGGAAATCACTCATTCCTCATAAAGTCAAGATTTTTCTCTGGATTCTTAGTCACCAGAAGCTTCAAACGAAGGATGTGTTGACTAAAAAGGGTTGGATTGGCGACATTTTATGTCCATTATGCAATTCTGCTAATGAGACCCATGATCACCTTTTTAGCAAATGTTCAGTTATTAGAGAGGTTTGGTCTTTGATCACCCCCAACCACCATCCTGATGTATGGCCGCAAGATATGTCAGCGCTCCTTTCAGGGTCTCTTGATCATTCCATTGACCATCGTGTCAGATGCATATGGAGAGTTTTACTACCTAGTTGCTGCTGGAGAATTTGGTTCAGCAGAAACAATAAGATTTTTAATGGTGTAGTTTCTTCTCCTTTGATCATTGCATCTCATATTGCACGTTTCACCTTGTTCTGGACAGGAGCATCATCGAGCAGAAGGGCAACAAAAATGCACAAAGTGGCGATCGGTCTCAGTCTGAAGGAACTAGCCAAAGTTGCCAAGGATGATGGAGTTGGGGACAACTTCTAATAGGATCATCATCCTCTTTGCTCCTTCTTTTGGGCCTTGGTTCTAGCAGTAGTTGTTATGCTTTGTAATATCTTGTCAAACTTAACCTAGAAACTAGTCTGTGTATGCTATCGCTTTATGGGATGTTCGGAACCATTCTTGATCTGGTTTGGTGGGTGACGACAAGGTCCGCTCCCCACTGATCATATCATCTATTGGTTCTCATCATCCTCATCTTTTGGTTTGTCATGTATTTTTTTTCCATCCCTTTTTAATATATATATATACATATAAACAGGGAACCTCTCCTTGTTTTTCTGGTTCAAAAAAAAAATCCTAGGTTAAGTTAGTGTTTTGGTGTTAATGATATATGAACAAGGTAACTCACCCTATTTCTTACTTCAAAATAAAATTTCTGTTTCTATAGACATATTATAATTCTCCCCACTTATCACGTTCATACTAATATGTACAACGGATTAAGAAATAAAACAATAATCTCACGGACTTGTATAACTTATATAATACATACAAGCTAAGAAAATTACAAAATTAATATGTACATAAAAGAATGCGAAGAGCTATACCAGAACAACGTGAGCCTGTGAGCCCGTGCTTTGCGTGGGGTAAAAAAAATTGTAATATGGATCTTATAATGTGTTAGTTAAAATTTTAAATGTGCAGAATTTTCAAGTAAATGTATGGTAAAACATTAAAAAGGATTGAATAAGATGCTTAGGAGAATAATCTAACATAGATCAAACTAAAATTGGACTTCTATCAGATATTTACTTATTTTTTAGTTGTTTATTTAAACTTATATAAGAAAAGAAAACTTACATAATCCAATAACCAGAATAATGACTCCGAGTAGATAAATTCTGATTAAGAAATCAGTCCTCTTCCTGTCAAGCTCTATTTTCATTATAAAATTATTATGGTCGAGTAACCCCAATTCATTCTCCTCAAGACGTCTTATGGTTCTCTGCAGAATCAGAAAGTATATACTTTACATTATCATTTAAGGGTCAGCCAGGAAAAGATTAAAATAAAACCTTAGGTTAAAACATAAATTTTCTCCATATGTTATTTAGAAGAAACTAGTTTATTATATATTTAAACTTGGGTGATATGACTATAAACTAGACTTGTTTGAAATGCATCAAAAACTTTATATTGGTGCCATAAAATGAATAATTTCATTATATTTTTTTGTTATGTATGTATCTCTTGCCAATATGTGGAAAGCGTGGCTGAACTTGAGGTGCTGAAAGTGCTTCAAAAGTTTTATATGGGGATAATATATGATGTTATTAATTTATGAGTAAATTACACAAACCCCTTAAGTTAGGAAGTCTTTGCATAAAACACCTCTAAACTTTCAAAATTAGAGAAAACTAATAAGAACTTCGAACTTATAGAAAACTACCATGAACTATTGTGAAATGTAAGCGAGTAAACAACCGTTATCAATAGCTATCAACCACAAATTGAAAAACACTTTCAGTAAAAGTTAAAATTATGTAAGAAATTAATTGTCCAAGACTTATCACATGTGAAACATGTGAAAACTAACAGTCGTGGTATTCTAGTGAAACAAACAGTCATGGATTTTTTTGCGCAAACCCTAAAGTTTAGGTGGTTTTCTATAATTTTCACTTTATACATTATATAAAATAAAAATAATAATTTCATTGTCTTTTCACAGAAATTCCAGAGAGATGATAAAAAAATCAATTTTCTATTTTTATAATAGTTACCTATTGATAAAATAATTCCACGTGAGTTTTCATAGTAAAAGCAATAACTTTTTCCCACAAATAATTAAAATCTCATGGAACCTAGCATTAGTATGTATGTAGATCAAAGTTTTACCTCTTCATCTGCTTCATAAGAGCTGGTGCTTTCAAAACTTTGTTTCTCATTGATGATCCCATTTATTCCATCGGAACTCCTGCTTGAAGAATTTTCTACAATATTATCCGGCTCGCAATCATAAAATATATCTTCCTTAAATTCCTCAATCCATCCATTTTGCTCATCATAAAGAAGCCTTTTACCATAATATCTACGTTCTCTAGTGGGTATATATAACGAGCCTCTTTCTCCTTCTTCATGATTATTCTCACCGCTTTCTTCATGAATTCCTTCCAACAACCTCAACTGCGATTTGAACTTTTTCATGCTAGATTTCACCAAGGCATAACGCCTACTTGCATTCTTCAGCATCTTGTCACAAAAAAAAAAAAAAAGGTAAAGTTAGGATTTATGAGAGTTATTCACATAAGTCAAATAAATTCTTAAGAAAGAAGCTGACCTTTTTCCTCTCTTGATCTCTTCCTAACGAACTTATGATTTTTTACCTCCCTCGATTTGGTAAAAAAAAATTGTGAGCTGCAGGATCCAATTTTATATATATACCAACTTATCTTATATAATGAAACCATTTAAATGAAAAACTTGGCCTTATCTGATGTAACTTACCTTATCTAATAGATATCGATATCTCTAACGATTTTTCAAAATCTATCAATATCTTATACTTAAGTATCCTTTAGGAGAAAAAAATTACTCCTGTATCCAAGCTGAAACTAGTTTTACCTCTAAGGCTAAAAGGCCAATTTGGTCCTTGTACTAGGGCTTCATACTCAAATTGGTCCCCCTCTTTTATTTTAACTTTTAATATTTTGCAGTAGACTCCCAATAAGTTTCAACATCACACTAATCCTCGAAGAACTTTAAAAAATCACCCTACACCCCAAAAACTTTCAAAATCACAATAAACTCCTAATAACTTTCAAATCACACTGGGGGGGCCGGCCCCCCCCAAAAAAAAATAATAATTTATCGAATTGTAGGAAATCTCCAATAAGTTTTTACATTTTGCTGATAACCACCATAAAATAGAACAAAAAGAAAGAACATATATAAAAAGGCATTTTGAAGGACAATTTCAACAAAAAAAGAAGAAGAAGAAGAAGAAGGATTCTGACCCTAATCTAATTGAGCAAGAGAAAAACGAATCACAAAAAACGAGAGATTTCTATTTTTCAGATTAACAACATGAAAAGGTCATAAAAGAATTTTTAATAATTTACGGGGGTATTTTGATCTTTTTAAGTCATGAGAGTTGCATGTGCCACGTCAAATGTCATGCCGTTTAACTCTAGGGATTTTCTCAAAAGTTATTGGCGGTTAAGTGTTTTTTTGAAAGTTATTGTGGGTTTAGTATGATTTGAAATTTACTAGAGGTTTAGTCTGATTTTTAAAAGATGTCGGGAAATCTAGTGCAATGTTCAAAGTTATTGGGAGTTTATTGGAAAACGCTAAAAGTTAAAATAAAGTCCAATGACCAATTTGAATATGAAGCCTCAGTATAGAAACAAAGTTGAGAAAGAATAAATAGGGGGACCCATTTGAGTAAAGTTCCAGCATACAAACCAAGTTGTTGAGAACAAATAAAGTACATAGACCAAATTGAACATAAAACCCCAGTACAAGACCGAATTGGCCTTCTAGCACAAGCGGTTTGATAATTAGTTTGAAACTAGTTTTATCTCAAACTTGTGCGTCCTCGTTTCCATGTATATGTATGTTTATATTTACATCTTTCCATATAATATGTAATCGAATAAATAAATCAATATTTAAGAGCTCAATGACTGGCGTCAAAATTTTGTTTCATTTCCCAGAAGGATGCTATTGCAAGTCTTTGGTTCAAAACATCGCAAAGCTGACACAGTAATATATAATTGAAAATGTTCGTAGTTAATACTGCAAACTCAGACATTACTTGTTGGTGCATTTTCTAACACATATCCTTACAATTAACACAAAATTTGATGGTTACAACTATGTTTCAACAGAAAATTACACCAGAACAATACCGGCGAATACAAATACAATGCTTGGCGGGACAAATGCATCTCTTATCCAGATGATTCATCTAAAATTGAACTTTCAAGTTGAAGGAAACCTTCTCTCGGTCTGATGCAGGCATGGTCATTAAGAGCAGACCGTGCCCCTCTAAGAGTATGCCCCTAATACTACAGTTAAATTATTCCCTTACACGGTTGACTCTTCAGTTCCCGCTGAATGTACCAAGCTTCAGCCCTTTGGATAAAACATAACAGTATGATACATAGATTTTGTCACAAAGGGAGGAGTTGTTTGTTAGAAATTTCAGCCAAAGACTCATCCCTGGAGTTTAATGAGAGAATACACAAGCTATGAGGGAGGAAAAAGTAGACAAAGAGGAAGTAGAGAACCCCGAGATCTGCCTCTTCACCAATTGCAGGCTGAGGAGGATCTTGCCAGTATATCTGACTCGCACACCATAAGCAATATAAACATGCTATTGAGAGTATAAGCATCAAGGATCTGTTTGATTTAGTGATTACAGATTCTCCTTGTTTCACCCTGCGAAATATAACCAGGAGAGAAGTCTGAAATTATCGCGGTGCAAGCCATATAGTAGAATTATTACAAAATGCGGAAAAAGGGAACGAATATCGCTTCACAATGACGCTTAAGAACCTTTAAGAGACAAAGATCACGAAACATATCAAAGAAGAAACCTTTAAAGAAAATCGCTGTTATTGGCACAAGACATTTCCCCCATCAAGTTTATGGTTCGTGAGCTTCATTCTCATTTGATGGAATCTTCCTTGAAACTGGTATTTAGTATAAACTGCAGCATACTTATATGTAAATTTGACCATAGAAATTTCTATAATATGATTAAGATACCAAATTGGTACATTTAGTTAGACAAGCATTTGAAAATTATAACTTGAGCTGACCACAGTTGCACTGTATTTGATGAGTATGTTACACCGTTTTGTTCATCTGGTGAACTATTTATGTATCCAGGCAACAATCAAATTTCTTTTTAATTGTCTGTGCCAGCCACAAATGTACATAGCTATCGGGGCCGCCCCCGAGGTTTGGGTTGCCCTAATCCAATCCAATTTTGGTTGCCCCTTATATTAAAAATTTGGTACGAACAATAACGATAAAAATGAATACATATAATACCATTTAGCGTTCCATATTGGGCTCAAGCTGATAATTTATATAAGCCTACATTATAAAAAATTTGGTTGCCATGCATGTTAAAGCTTGGGATTTTATGTTTATAAATTATAACCCTACATCATATATAAAAAAAATTGGTTGCCCCTCGGCCCTGGGTTGCCCCAGCCCCGGGGCTTGGTGGGCTTACCCCAGGGCTGGGCCTGATAGCTATAATAAGGTTAAATGACACTTAAATACGCTAATGTTTCTCTACCTTTACACTTCACTATCCTAAGTTGTAAAAAGTAGCATAAAAATACCCTAAGTTGTTAAAAAGTAGCACATTGCTACCTTCTGTTAGATAGATAACGGAAAATACCTAAGACTATCCCATGTGCATAGTACACAATAATTTTATTATTGTATTGCCCCTATTTATTACTTTAATTACCATTTTACCTACCCATTTAATTTATTACTAATATTTTAATGAAGGGCATTTTCGTCAAAACTAACGGTGTTAGCCTAATTCTAACTGTGTGGACAACTTGGGGCATTTTTATGCTACTTTTTACAATTTAAGGTATTTAAGTGTAAAGATAGTAAAACATTAGGGTATTTAAGTGTATAATAATCCCAGTGTAAATGAAAAAATGCAGAAATAAAACAGATTGTGCAAAGGTGGGTTATTCTCCAGGTGAGACCGGTATTTATTTCTCCCATCCTCCAAAATTTCCATGATATCCTATACACACATATGCAAAACACAAAACTTCACGAACATCACCTGTTAATGTAAATAAATCCCCCAAGCAAAGAAGTACACAGGAGTCCAACTACGATGACAGCATCTGGGTTGATAGGAGCTCGACCATCCCACCAGCCTGTGCTCAGTATCCATGTAAACATAGAAGAATGACCATTTTCCTATAAAGTAAATAGAAAGATACTCATGCACGATGAAGATAAATGACTCTACAAACAAAATAATAGTAGCAACAGCAGAAAGCAGTTAACCGAAATTTAGAATGCCTAGTACGATATGAATGCTTAGTATATCATAGTATTTTGTATCATTTGGCACTCTTCCATCTCATTAAGCTTCTTATTCACACCACAAGACTATGTTTCTCGATAAAATTAGGTCATAGTTCAAACATTACAACTGAAAAATAGTCAGTTTTGAAAACATATCAGAATGTCAAAGGCGTTTTATCATTCCCTCGTTATATAGGCCTCACCCAAGTTTGTACTAACTGAAGAAGCACTAGTTTTCCCTCCACTGGGATTTCACCCTTTTTAACAAAGAAACAGGGCAGAAACTTTACAATTCCCGGGTTTTTCCATTGGAGGAGTCCAGATATAGGGAAGATGAATAGAAAAACACAGACAGAAATGCCAAGGTGTTGATGGTAGGTCAGTTTGGTAATTTCTCATATCAAATGCAAATCAAAATGGCTCGCACTGTGCACTTAATATTTCATGAAGAAGCCAATGAGATGTCTGAAGGGAGATATCCTAAATCAAAGACAAAGAAACATAAAAGATTTGCATACTATTTGTCAAAAGAAGAGATCAATTCATCATTATCTTTCTAATCTTTCACGTTATGGAAAATAAAATAATTTTAATCAAGGTCTTCAACAATCTGCCGTCAAGCTGATTTTAACTAGGAGGTAGTGTTTTAGTCAAGCAAATATGAGCTCCGCAGGACCAGCTATCCATCACAAGATGAGGCCTGCTGTAAGCCCTTGATGACCAATTGGCACTTGGTAGATATATTTTCTCTGAACAAGCAATTCTACAAGCTATGAGAAAGCTATAAATTCTTCTAGAGTAGGTAAAAGAATCAAGACAGAGGTTAGATGATAAAAGAATTATGGGAGTGGCATATGTTCATCAATCAGAGGCCATGAAAATCAAGTAAATATACTTTCAGTTAGAAAATTGACTAAGCATCAAAAGGCTTGCCCAAATACATCTCGAATAAAATTCCCAACTGTGTACTCAGCTATGATTGTTTCAAAGAATGAATTATTGTACAACTGATTATCAAGTACATGTATTTAAAACTTGGGAGAGAATTTTAAATCCTCACCTCAAACAAATGATCCAGGAAAAAATGTGAAAGGGAACCTGCAGCCAGCAGCAAGAGGCATTGTCTTCTGTTTAGAGGAACCTAAGCATATCAAAGCATAATCTTAAATTATGACATCCTAGGCAATCTACTAGGAACTGTTATTATAATCTGACCATGAGACGTCCTAATACATATGTGGGCCATCAAACTTTAAATAAATTAATCTTGATTAAGCATCTAACATCCATAAAACTAATACATTTTGTTAAATCCTTGAGCAAAAACTAAGATTTCACAGAAGAAATAATTTTAAAAAGCAGAAGGATCATTTGATGGAGATTTATACATCAAACAAAACCTTAATTTCTTTCTTGGTGTATAGAACACAATTACCTGTGTGGACTTATTCCATAAGACCCGCATATTACATTATCAAACATGATATTTTAACTGTCCTACAAGAATTTTAAAGCCATCAATTTGAAAGGGCCAAAACGCTCATTTGAACACATCGAAAACTTAATTCACAACAATTAATCAAACTAGTTTCTTCAGAAGCTTGAGTAAGAAAAACATCAATTTCTTTTGCCCCTGTATATCAGGAATGGACAAAAAAATCAAAGCTCAGGTTTCTCCAATTATTAAGCTGCTACTAAAACTAAATGTCTACGGCAGATTCATCTCTTGTCATCCTGATACCATAATTCAGAGGGAGTCCTGGAAAAATGATATAGCAAAAGACCCTGAAATTTAATACCCGACTAAACGCTGAATTTGCCTTCAACACCGATAAACGTTTATTGGAAATTTCACATAGTAAAGTAAACATCTTATGAAGATTTCACATCGCAAAGAAAAATCTAAGTTTTGCAAAGCAAATTATAATTTACCTTGAACATGGCTAACATCCCTACATAACCAATCCTAATGTTTACACACCCAATCCACCAAATATAAAAAACCTGAGGTTTTAATCTCCAAAACATAACTAAGTAATCATATCCACCTGCTAAACTATAATGCTAAGGGTTGTTTGCACTTTAATACCCCCAAAGTTTCAACCTTTCCCCAACTCTGCTACCTTGAAGTTCTATTTTCGTAATTAATACCCCCAAAATTTCAAATTGACGTTAAACTGGCAATTCGATACCCTAAAACCCCAATTTTGTTCCGAACTTTCTCCGTGCTACAAAAAACTAAAACTAGCCCAGAAAATTGCTTCTCATTCACTTTCCCATGTTAATATGTCAACCTTTTTTTCGCACTTTAGAGGTATCAAATTGTCAAAATAGAACTCCAGGGAATCAAAAATACAAAAAACATGGTCGAACTTTTTAGCGTATTAAAGCGCAAATAACCTTACAATGTACAACAAAATCGAACAATTCGATCCACTTGATACATGTTATCAATATTTTCCAATAAAATGACTCAAAATTCCCATAACCCATGTCCCAAAACTTAACCAAATTGCGATATTTAAGCTCACCCCAGAACCAGAATCAAGAAATCGCCTGCGCAGAGCCCAATTGGACAACCAAGAGTAGGAAAACGACAGAGGGAGGCCAAGAACTAGGACATAGAGAAACGGGTCATGCACAATTCTCATGGCGAGATCTCCGAAACCTCCACCGAGGTTGAGGACGAACTCAGTGATCCACTGGGCGAAGGAGCCGAGGTCAGGGCCGAGGAAGGCGTTGAGGGAGTAGACTACGCAGTGGTGGGGGCTGAAGCGGCCGTGGGTTAAGCGGAGGAGGCCGATCCCTGTAGTCAGCGTGTAGATTATGTGAGGCCCTGGCCCAGGCATCTGTCTCTCTTCCTCCCTCCCTCCCTCTCTCTCTCTCTAGATTTCTTTGTCTAGAGCTCTGCAACTTTGATATACTGTACATATTTTTACCTGTGTACCCTCCAAAATCTACTTTTATCTTAAGGTGGGTTTCTTTTTATATATTAATCGTTTACATCTTTCGTATTTTGAAATTAGTCCCTCAAATCTTTGAATTGTTACCACGTCCCCGATATCTTAGATTATTTTGAGACTAGTCCATGTGCCTCGAATCTTCGAAATTGTTATTAGGTCCCTCGATTCTTAGACTATTTTGAAATTAGTCCCTCACACCAATTGTGGAGGTCGCGATTAGAGGGAGATTGATTCTCAACTCTTTGGAATCGCTATTAGGTTCTCAATTCTAATAAGGTGTTTCAAATTCATCCCTCCAATTGCTACTTCTAATTTTGACTTGAAGGGACTAATATCAAAATTATTTAATAACCAGGGAGCTGAATAGTAATTTTTAATGAGTTGAGGGATTAATTTGAAAATAACTTAAGATTTGATGGACCTGTTAGCAATTTCAACGATTTGGGAGACTAAGTTTAAATAAATCTAAGATTTGAGGCACTAATATCGAAAAAATCCTTTTAGTGGTTAATTTATTACATTAGTTAAGCACCAAGAAAACGTCTTTCGTTCCCTGACTATGTGAAGATGTGCCTCTTATGTTTATCTATAGGGTATTTTAAGTGTAATTGGGTCAATCTAGTTCTACATTAATTTAGATTAGTTAGCACGAAGGAAAATATAAAGCTCACTCTTTCTCAATTGAGCACAAGTCTAGTTCACACTGTAGCTTAGTCCTTTTGGCTTTTGATCAAGCTGGAGTGAGAATTAGACTTTGTTCATTTGAGAAAAATAAGCCTTATATTCTTCTTTATTTTTTGAAATAATTTTCTAGTAACACATATGAGAATAAGAATTAGCATTCAATTTCCATGTTTATCCATCCCGTTATTCGCTTATCGTTGCTTGGATTGTCACAAAGGGCATGATAAAAATAATATATCAGACAGATGTTGCATGAATCCTCACATGAGCACGTTAAACTTGAAATTATAGTCGTACAATGAATTTTATTTGACTCTACCATGTCATGGTTATGGTAATATATATGTTGGGCGCAGAGTCACGCCCACTGCGAAAACGATATCACCTGAGAGAGAGCCCTGTCTTTTGTTGTCACAAAAGCACAAGTCAACCTCTATATTCTTGTTTCTCAAAGGAAACGAGAATAGATAGTGAAATTCTTATTTCTCAAAGGAAACAAGAATCGAAAGTGATATATTTCATCAAAGTGAAATATACACTCTTCCTCTCATCAGCTCTAAGACCGAATATTGAGGGAACCTACAAGCAATAGCCAACACCCTGAAAACAATAAATACACGAGATTTACGTGGTTCGGCAAAATTGACTACGTCCACGAGAGGGTGTTTGCGGTAAAAGTTGCTATCTTCATTGCTATCGGATCTATTACAACTTTAGTCGTTACAATAAACTCGAATGAAATAAAAAGTTGATCTTTTTATAAGATCTTCTTACACAATGAAAATAAAAAAGTTTACAACTTTGTCAAACAAACGCAGGGAGATCGTTTATCGGTCTTCTGCTTGCGTGGGATCTTTGCCTGTGACGGGGACGATGATATCCGTGGACCACCGCCGATCAGATCTGGTTGCTGAAAAATTGGGCAGAGCTTCGTCTATCCGCGAAGGGATCGAGAAAACTGTAGCTCTTATCTCGGCGAAGCGAGATAATCACTCTTCTTAGAATTACCACAACGGGATAATACTAAGGAACGGATCCGAGAAACTGTAGATCTGACGAATCTCTCTCTCTTGCGTTGAAGAACTCGATCCGATCTCTCCTCCTCCTCTCTGAAATCTGTGTATTTTTAAGTCTTCAATCCGGCAGGGCTTCGCCGAGGCACTAAAACTCCAGATGAAAAAATGAGACCTAAGGCTTGCATTTATAGGCTTAGGGGGATAACGGAGCGGTTAAAACTGATTGAAAACCGTCAAAAACACGTCCCAAGTGCGAGACAGCTCGGGGTGTCTCGCACCTGTGCGAGACAGTTTGTACCCTCTTCAGTATTTTGGCTCTAATTTTTTCATCCGAACTCGGATTTGAGTGATTCAAGATGTGTTGGAAAGCTAAAAAAGAGATCTACAACTTTAATGTTTTGAGTTTCTTCATATTCTAATGGGATCCTAGTCAAAACAGCCCCACAAGTTCCGAGATACCTTTGGGTGTCTCGGCCAGGTCCGAGACACCTTTGGGTGTCTCGGCACTATTTTGATCATAACTTCCTCTTATGACTTCCAAATAATCTGATTTCAAATGGATTGAAAAGTTGACAAATATATCTACAACTTTCCTGTTTTGAGTTTCTTCAGAATCTAACGGGATCCTGGTCAAAACATCTTCACAAGTTCCGAGACACCTTTGGGTGTCTCGGCCAGGTCCGAGACACCTTTGGGTGTCTCGGTACTATTTTGGTCATAACTTCCTCCTATGACCTCCAAATGATCTAATTCCAAATGGGTTGGAAAGGTGACAAAAATATCTACAACGTTCCTGTTTTGAGTTTCTTCAGAATCTAACGGGATCCTAGTCAAAACATCTCTACAAGTTCCGAGACATCTTTGGGTGTCTCGGCCAGGTCCGAGACACCTTTGGGTGTCTTGGTACTATTTTAATCATAACTTCCTCATATGACCTCCAAATGATCTGATTCTAAATGGGTTGGAATGTTGACAAAAATATCTACAACTTTTCTGTTTTGAGTTTCTTCAGATTCTAACAGGATCCTGATCAAAACATCTCCATAAGTTCTAAGACACATCGGGTGTCCCGGTTCAGCCTGAGACGTTCCGTTATGCCTGTTTATTCGTTTTCGCCGTAACTTCTTCATCGGAACTCAGATTTGAACGATTAAAAGTGCGTTGGAAAACCGATGAGGATTTCTATAAGCTCAAATGATTAGATCATCTGTAGAATAAGTGAGACACGAGGGGCGATGCACCTTTTGTAAAAGTCGCGGGGCTCCCGATCAGTCCGTATTCTCGTTATTCCGAAATTCCGTTGCTTCACATAGTTTGTCAATTCACTTCAAGCATTTGTCGATGTCAATCAAGCTTCCATGATTCGAATAGTGACGTTCATCGCCTTCTCTTAACTTCGAGGCGTTCGCGGGGACCTATGGGCAATTTTTGATGCCTACAGAGGGGATAAGGGGATATTCCACTATAAGGAGAACACCGACGACTTGTACAATCCACGAGCTCATCTAAAAGAAAAAGATCTAATTTTTACCCAAAAGAAATTAACCTCTCTTTTGTAGAATCTCTCTTTTTCTCTCCTCAAAAATCTCTCTGCTTTTCTCTCAAAACAGCCGAAAAACCCTCACTGTAATTTTTTCTTTCCGCAGACTTTTCCCAAGTCGCTGCAGCCGAGTAAACTTCCCCGCAGACTTTTTCTCCAAGCTGCTGTTCCCCCACTTTACGAAATAACCCTAGCCTTTGGTATTTAAAGGGAGATTCGTGGGCCAGGTTCATGGGCTAGAAAACACCTGCTGCGCAAAAAAAATCACATGCACGTGGAGTGGCCCCCACATAAACACCGCTGTTCACAATTCTCCACCTCGTACATCATTTGATAAACCTCAAATTATGGACGAACACCACGAACACAAACCAAGCCAAACCAGCTGCGCCACTTTACTGTGGCTGCCTACGTACCCTCCACTGGGATCAAGCTAACCGTAGTTCAAGATTTTGTTCTCCATCATAGTCTCCACCTCGCTCCATCACCGCCCCGAAGGGGCATGCCCTCTTGGGCAAATCAACACGGGCTGATATGAAGCAAGTCCAAGCAATGCTTAAACTTGCTACATGTGACCACCTTGGTCAACATGTCTGCTGGATTCTCATTCGTGTGCACCTTCATGAGATATCACCTTCCTCTATGACATCACGCACAAAATGGTACCTGACATCGATGTGCTTGGTACGAGCATGATGAACTTGATTCTTCGCGAAGTGAATCGCACTTTGACTGTCGCACCACAAGTTCACGTTCTCCTGCTTAATCCCCAAATCGTCTAGAAGATCCCACAACCACAATGCTTCCTTCACTCCCTCCGCATGGCCATGTACTCGGCCTTTGTAGTAGAAAGTGCCACTGTAGTCTGCAACATCGATCGCCAACTAACTGGAGCTCCATGTATCCTGAATACATAACCAGTAGTAGATCGTCGTCTATCTAGATCACCCGCATAGTCAGAGTCAACAAACCCATCAATCTGACATGTATCTCCACCAAAACACAGACCCGTATCCGCGGTACCCTTTAAGTACCTTAGGACCCATTTCACCGCTTCCTAGTGCGTCTTTCCCGGATTCGCCATGAACCTGCTGACCACACTAACCGCTTGTGAAATATCTGGGCGTGTACATACCATTGCGTACATTAAACTGCCAACTGCACTAGTATAAGGAACACGCTCCATGTGTGCCTTATCTTCCGCTGTAGTGGGAGATTGTTTACCTGAAAGCCTGAAGTGTGGAGCCAATGGAGTCGCCACCGACTTAGCACTTTGCATCCCGAACCTCGCGATCACCCGCTCTATATAGCCCTTATGACTCAAGAACAATCGCCGATTCGACCGCTCTCTTCTAATCTCCATACCCAGTATTTTTCTAGCAGCGCCCATGTCCTTCATCTCGAACTCTTTACCAAGTTGAGATTTCAACATATCTATCTCCACCCCACTCTTAGAAGCAATAAGCATGTCATCCACATACAAAAGGAGATAGATATAATCACCTCCACGAAGCTTCTGAATGTAAACACAACAATCATAGTCGCTTCGGGAAAACCCATGCTTTAGCATGAAGGAGTCAAATCGCTTGTACCACTGTCGAGGAGATTGTTTCAGTCCATAGAGTGATTTCCTCAAGCGACATACATGATGCTCCTTATTCTCAACCTTGTAGCCCTCAGGTTGATGCATGTAGATCTCTTCATCTAAGTCTCCGTGCAAGAAGGTCGTTTTAACATCGAGTTGTTCCAGCTCAAGATCACCATGAGCAACAATACTCAATAGCACCCGAATAGAAGTGTGTTTCACCACTGGAGAAAAGATCTTATTGTAATCCACACCCTCTCTTTGTGCAAACCCTTTAGCCACTAGCCTCGCCTTGTACCTTGTACCACCGAGCTCTGAAGGATCTTCCTTTCTCTTATACACCTACTTACAACCAATAGCTTTTCTTCCTACGGGCAATGGGACCACCTCCCATGTTTGGTTCTTCCGAAGGGATTCCATCTCCTCCTCCATCGCAGCCAACCAACTCTCACTATCTTTATCCCAAATAGCTTCCTTGAAGGAGATCGGCTCATCTTCCTCCACCAAAAGTGCGTATTTAACCAAATTAACCTGCCCATAGTGCTTCAGGGGTTGATCAGCCCCCAGCTTCTGTACCTGCTTGTATGCTCGCTTTGGCCTAGTGGAAGCCAAGCTATCCTCGAGCTGCTGTTGTTGCAGTGCCTGTGTATTCTCCTGCTGAACCTCCTCTTGCTCAAGCTCATCAACTACCTGATTTTCTACTTGAACATGACTAGAACCTGGTTGGTCTTTAGGTTTTATCTCAATGACCTGGGACTTTGAAGTCCTAACAGTCCCAACACCATCATCCTTGGGCGCCCTAGCAATCATGGATTTTTTATCAAAGGTAACGTCCCTGCTGATCACGAACTTCGAATCTTCTGTACACCAAAGGCGGTAGCCTTTTACACCCTTTGCATACCCCAAGAATATCGCCTTCTTGGCTCTCGCGTCAAGCTTTCCCTCGTTGACGTGATAATAGGCGGTACATCCGAAAATTCGGAGCCTCTCATAATCCGCATGTTCCCCTAACCACACCCTATAGGGTGTATCACCATCCAATGTCGAATGTGGAGAACGGTTCACAATGTAACATGTTGTAGCCACCGCTTCTGCCCACCATTCGTTGCCCAATCCAGCATAAGATCGCATACTCATTGCCTTCTCCCGCAATGTTCGGTTCAGTCTCTCAGCGACCCTGTTCTGCTGTGGTGTTGACCTGACTGTCCAGTGTCGAACAATGCCCTCTTGATCACAGAACTTCTTGAAAGCACCATCTGTATACTCTGTACCGTTGTCAGATCTCAGTGTCTTCAATTTCTTACCTGTCCTGTTCTCAACCATCGCTTTCCACTTCTTGAATGTCTCGAATACCTCATTCTTATGCTTAAGAAAATAAATCCAAGCATACCTAGAATAATCGTCTATGAACGAGACAAAATACCTGGAACCACCCTTGGAAGTTGTCTGAGCCGGACCCCAAACATCCGTGTGCACATAATCTAGTATACCTCTGCTCTTGTGATTGCTTTTCAAGAATTGGACCCTGTGCGCCTTTCCATACACACAATCCTCACAAAAATCCATGCAATGTTTCTTCAGATTCTTCAGCAAACCCTCCTTACCAAGCGGAACTAGACCCTTCTCTGACATGTGCCCAAGCCGCCTATGCCATAACCGTGTGTGCTCACATGGGTCTCCACCACTTCCTTCAGTTCCAACCGCTGCATCTCCTGTCACCGTCGTACTCGAGAGAGTATATAGATTACCGTGACGAACACCCTTCATCATTGTTAGGGAACCTCGAATAACCTTCTTCACTCCATTCTTTGTAACAATCTTGTAGCCATCGGAGTCCAATGCACCCACTGAGATAAGATTCTTCCGCAAGTCGGGAACATGCCGCACGTCCGTTAGGGTTCTGACCACTCCATCATGCATCTTGATTTTTATATCACCGAGCCCAACCATTTTACAAGCATGGCTATTCCCCATCAATACGGTTCCACCATCAATGCTTCTATAGGTAGTAAACCACTTCCTATTTGGGCACATGTGGTAAGAGCAGCCCGAATCAAGTATCCACTTACCGGAGATATCTTCGCCACCCGTAACAACATAGCATTCTTTCTCGCTCCCTTCCTCCGATGCGTAACTCGCCTCTTCCTTGCCTTCTCTTCTCTCGGTCTTGTTGTTATTCTTTTTCCCACCTACTCTCTTGTTAGGACAGTCAACCTTAAAATGCCCTAGCTCACCGCATTTGAAACACGCCCTTCCCACAAGAGGTCTCGATTTCGATCTAGACTTTCCTCCCTTACCTTTTCCTCGCTCATTGCTCCTTCCTCTAGCAAACAATCCCTGCGCTTGTTCTTTGTTACCATCAGTAGTCATGTCAATGGTTGTAATCTTCCGAAGGTCATCAGGTAGAAGCGTCGTTCTAGTCTCATTCATCGTCAAATTGTCTCCCACAAGCATCAGTGTCTGCACCAGGTTCTCATAAGACTTCGGTAGAGATAGAAGTAGTAGAAGCGCCTGATACTCGTCTTCTACAGTCACATCGATGTCCTTCAAATCTGATATTATCCTATCGAACTTGTTGATATATTTCCAGATTGATGAGCCCTCCTCCATCTTGTAAGTATACAATTTGGATTTCAAATAGATCCGGTTCGTTAGACTCTTCGTCATGAAGGTGGTTTCTAACTTCGACCACACGCCCGCAGCCGTTTCCTCTCCATCTACCAAGAAAGTTACATCCCTTTCAAGGCAAAGGATAATCGATGCACGTGCTTCCAGATCCAGCTCCTCCTAATCCTCATCAGACATATCCTTGTGCTTCTTCTCTTTTCCCGCCAAAGCTTTGTGCAATTTCTGCGAAATCAACGTGTTCTTCATCTGCATCCTCCAACAGGAAAAATCATTCTTCCCATTGAATTTTTCAATCTCGTATTTTCCCACTTTAACTGCTTTACTTATTGACGCCATTCTCCGCTTGTATTAATGAATCCGCTTCTCTCAGGAAATTACCGAGCACCACCTCCAATTAGAAGCTACACCACTCCCGATCTGAATAACAGCTCTGATACCAATTCTTGGGCGCGGAGTCACGCCCACCGTTGCGGAAGCGATATCACCTGAGAGAGCCCTGTCTTTTGTTGTCACAAAAGCACAAGTCAACCTCTATATTCTTGTTTCTCAAAGGAAACGAGAATAGATAGTGAAATTATTATTTCTCAAAGGAAACAAGAATCGAAAGTGATATATTTCATCAAAGTGAAATATACACTCTTCCTCTCATCAGCTCTAAGACCGAATATTGAGGGAACCTATAAGCAATAGCCAACACCCTGAAAATAATAAATACACGAGATTTACGTGGTTCGGCAAAATTGCCTACGTCCACGGGAGGGGATGAGGGGATATTCCACTATAAGGAGAACACCGACGATTTGTACAATCCACAAGCTCGTCTAAAAGAAAAAGATCTAATTTTTACCCAAAAAAAATTAACCTCTCTTTTGTAGAATCTCTCTTTTTCTCTCCTCAAAAATCTCTCTGCTTTTCTCTCAAAACAGCCGAAAAACCCTCACTGTAATTTTCTCTTTCCGCAGACTTTTCCCAAGTCACTGCAGCCGAGTAAACTTCCCCGCAGACTTTTTCTCCAAGCTGTTGTTCCCCCACTTTATGAAATAACCCTAGCCTTTGGTATTTAAAGGGAGATTCGTGGGCCAGGTTCATGGGCTAGAAAACACCTGCTGCGCAAAAAAAAACACCTGCACGTGGAGTGGCCCCCACATAAACACCGCTGTTCACAATATATTTATTTTTAAGTGTATCCTACAACCCTAATTTGCACCTTAAAATTCTTCAAAGTTGTTTACGTGGCGGAGCCGGAACATGATTTAGGATGGTTAAACTTAATTTTTTGGGTTCCTTAATGGATTTTGATGGTTGATTCTCCCGTCTTATGTCTCTGAACTATACATCACTACATAAATAACAAATGTTAGAGGCACCGGTGGTCGTATCCTTCGGCATATCCTCCGATGCTCAAGTCAGTGATTGATTCTAGTTAATCTAAAAATAAAAATAGAGTATAGTTTTGTTGAATTTTTATGCGTGAAATTGTGTCCCTTGGTTTGGTGGAAGTCACCATTATTTATAGAGAGTTTACGGGAATACGTAGGTAATTTCAGCGGAGTGTGTGCAACATTGGTCCGGACCCTACTTTACATGTGTCGACAGCTTATTGGCCGAGTCGTCTTTGCACCGTGATCAAACTGTTGAAGTAATAGCGTATCCGTGGAGCTTTGAAGGCTCTGGAGCAAAAGGTCATAATTACTGACATCATACTAATTGCTTGATGGTGATTGGACGGTGAAGTCCAGACGTTGACTGTAATTTCATTAAATGCAGTGTGGCTTTTAATGACGCTTATCAGACTGTTCCACTGTTCGAGACGCCTTGTGTTAGGTCTGATTGTTGAACATGTTGGGCTCCGATACCACATGTGCGTGGCGAAAGCCAAAACCAAACCGATGTGCTTCGAGAGACCAAATTAAAACAAACGCCGAGAGAAGTCCAAACAATGCAAAATAACGGCACAAACTTAAACAACCAATTTTAATATAGTTCGGCAAGTTGCCTACGTCCACGGGGCAAGAAAGGGGTGGGGTTTTCACTAATAGAGAAGAAGAGTACAAACTGAGATTATAAAATCACACAAACTCACCAATTAATCTCACCAACAAAGCTCTAATTCTCTCCAAACAAAACTCTAACCAATAGCTCAGAAAATACATCGTTTCTGTGCTCCAAATATCTCCTTCGCTGCTCAATTCTCTCTTCTAATAGTTCCATATATATAGAAATCCTAAAACCAAAAACATACTAGGAATTCTAAAACCAAAATCAAAATAGATTAGGAATCCTAATAACCTGTTACCAAAATATATTAGAAATCCCAATAACTTGTTACCAAAACAGATTCAGAATTCTAATAATCTGTTACCAAAATAGATTAGGAATCTGCTATCCAATAATTCTCCACCTCGGTGAAGTTTCTTCCAAAACTAAGCTGAAACCAACCAAAAAATGTCTCACTTGTTGTAACCAGTACAAAATGGAACAAAACCACGATAACGGACTCAATCCACAACAAGTCGAGACCCAACTGAGAATGTGATCACTCTCCAAACATCGGTATCTACTCACCAAATCGGCTGCATCATAAATGACTGCCTACGTATCCTCTTGCCTAAGGAATCAAGCATTCACGTAGTTCCTCCCATGGCCTCCTAAGGCCCTTAATCCAATAGAAAAGTTCTCAACTATTTACCAACATCACCAATGAATCTGTAACCGATAGCTCTCCCAATGGCCCCAAAATGAAACAAACTAAACATCTTCACCTGAGATGAACCAACGGCCATATCCAAATCGAAACTATGTCCACCAGCTGCACTCGAATCAACCAACTCATCATCTGCATCCACATCAATATGATCCCCAAACTATGTCACCTCAGCTGGAATCCCAAATGATGTAGTATGATTTGGAGTATGTGGAGTAATCTCCACCCAAAATGGATTAGCATCACCCTCCACCCGCTGTGGTATCCTAACAATCTGATCAACACTCTCTACCTGCTGAGAGTCAAAAGTAACATACATGCTCAGAACAAAATTAGAGTCTCCTAACTGATAACCAAACGAGCCTCTGAATCCTAAATATGTAATCGGATCAAATCTTACATCCTCGATGTGACTAAATACTAGGAAACCAAACATCTAACGTAACCCAAAATCTGAAGTAGCTCTACCAAATCCAAAATCTCTAAACGCAGCAGTCGGCAACTTATGACTAAGATGATCCAAATATGTCGAAGCTCCAAAACTCCTCTGCAATCCAATGTTGGACAACCAACATTGATCCTCCTCCAGTAAGAACGATCCATCAAAACTGTCATCTCATCTCGTCACCCTAATGTTTCCTCTCCGATAAAGTGTCTCAAACTGCCGTGAGCTCGTACAAATGCAAGAAAGAACCCCTACCAAAAACAAAACGACGGATTACATTTCTGCCAATACACTTCCTCCATCTGTTGTTGACTTCTAAGACTTCACACCAATGGGACTTGGTTGCAACCTACCAATGCCTAGAACAGTCTCCAACTGCGAAAACCAAATATCGATTACCTCCTAATGATGCCTCTTTGGAATGTCCCAAAAGCCTGAATGAACACTACCTAGAAGACCTCTTAATCGTCGAATAGAAGTGTCAAACTCCACATCGGTCTCCTTGCTCATACCAATGTGCTCAAAGTACCTCAATATGCAGGTCAATGCACTTCTCAATAATCCAATATCCCAGTCTTAACTCATTCTTTCTCGATCATCTATCTGATAGCACCAACAAACCAATGCGGAACAAACGAAGAATAGATCAAAACTGATAAAGGAGAGGTTTTTACTTCCAATTGAAACCCTAACAAGAGCCTCCGAAAGATCTCACCTCGCACGACGAAAACGAGATCCACAAATAGGAAAAATCTCATATTTATCACCAACTTAAGCCCTAAACGAACTTCCAAAGCGATCTACTCCTCCAATTAGCCCAAGCGTAGCCTAAGCTTTGATACCACTTGTTATGTGCGACAGAAGACAAAACCAAACCGATGTGCTTCGAGAGACCAAATCAAAACAAATGTCGAGAGAAGGCCAAACAATGCAAAATAACGGCACTAACTCAAACAACCAATTTTAACGTGGTTCGGCAAGTTGTCTACGTCCACGGGACAAGAAGGGGATGGGGTTTTCACTAATAGAGAAGAATAGTACAAACTGAGATTACAAAATCACACAAACTCACCAATTAATCTCACCAACAAAGCTTTAATTCTCTCCAAACAAAACCCTAACTAATAGTTCAGAAAATACCTCTTTTCTGTGCTCCAAATATCCCCTTCGCTGCTCAATTCTCTCTTTCAATCGTTCCATATATATAGAAATCCTAAAACCAAAAACATACTAGGAATTCTAAAACCAAAATCAAAACAGATTAGGAATCCCAATAACATGTTATTAAAACAGATTAGAAATCCCAATAACCTGTTACCAAAACAGATTAGGAACTTGCTATCCAACAGAACACCTTTCGTCTCGGAGTTGGACATCAAGCGGGATCCGGGTCGGAAGCGCCTTTTGTCTCGGATCTAGGTTGCAATGCGAGTCAGTCGGCTTATCATTCGGGTTGCGCTTGCAGACACTTTGGGAGGCAGTTATCATGTGACCGCTCTTATGGATCTTGGTGATTTCCAATGTATAACAAAAGCTAAATACATTTACTACTATCAATCTCAAAAAGCACAATCACAATCTTGCACAGATATAATCCCTGAATTTTCAATCACATTGCCCTACAACTAAAAGGTAAGGGTTACGCTTGATGGTCGAAATAGAAAACAGAAAACAAGAAGGGGAAAAAACACTAAAAATCAAAACACCCACCCGCCTCTACATTTACAGATAAATAAAACAAAGCACTTACACCCATGTTACAAAATTCAAAAAGAACTGCCACTATCATTGTTCTTTAGAGCCATCATCTCAACTAAATCCATCTCCACCTTCGCCTTTTTTGCTGTAACTCCTGAATTCCAATCCATTTCCATCTCAAATCTCTCATTCCCGCCAAAATGGTCAGCAATACTTTCGCCGTGAAAATAACCAGCTACATCACTAAAACTGCAAGCGGGAACAAAACGATCATTCTGAATAAAATTCTCTTCAAATGACGAGTTTTGATCGATTGATCCAAGTAATGGCTGTGTTACTGGATTCATCCCCAAACTCTTGATGTAGTTTTGTAGCGGAGTGCCTGATTTCGGGTATTTTGATATGCGAGTTCGCTTCCTTGAGAACTGCCTTCGCTTTGTTGCGTTCCAGTGGTTCTTGATAGAGTTCTCAGTTCGACCTGGAAGTCTCTTGGCGATCTCTGCCCACTTGTTACCTAGCTCGATGTGGGCTTGGATGAGAATTTTATCCTCCTCTTCACTCCATGTGTCCTTCTGATTGGATGAAAGAGCCATAATCACTTATAAAATCAACGTTTGTTTAGATAGTTAAATTGTAGATGATTGAATTCATGCTAGATGGACTAAATAATCTATATGCTTAGATATTTAGATGCATAGTTGAAGTGTGAAGTTAGTCATGCAGGCTACTCAGAATTTACAAGAGTGTTTTTTTTATAGGTTGTGGTTCTATTGTTGCATGATGCAGATAGACGCCTCGTACAGTACTATCGTCTAATTGTGAATAGACCCCCGGACCAAAATTTTTTTGACACTTTTAACCACAGGAAATCTATTTACCAAAAAACAATTTTCTCTTTCTCTCTGCAGGTAAAAGAGCCAAAAAAACATCCACTGGAGGGCCTATCTGCAACAATAGAACTACAGGGGCCTATCAGCAATTGGGTGATAGTATAAGGGTTCAATCCACAATTAACCCTTTAGAAAAATATATACTCAGTAATGACTGAAAGCTGAAAATAATTTAAAAAATAAATACCAATAGACTGGAGAGAAAAGCGTAGTTTGTAAAGCATCATCTTAGGTAACTAATGACGTAGGGGAAAAACAATCAATTAGAAAATTGCTACAGTACTGAAGCAGCTGAAATAAAGGTTTTGGAAATACAAGAAATTAAAAAATTGGTCAAGAACATAAAGTTTACTACATAATATCACGCAATGGTGGACATAATTGATCAGTTAGTTAAAAGTTATGATAAAATCCACCTCGATTATTTTCTTTACTGTATTTGTTGAAAAGGAAGGGGAGAAAAATCATTCATGGCAATGGAGAAATCAAGGGAAAATCAATACTTTCGAGAATGTTCAGACATAGGAATCTATTTTTTTCCAAAATTAAGAGTGTAATAATATTGACAATTAAAAGAAGGGCAACATTTTAGCCACACCTTATGTACACACAATTAATGAGATTAATTTTCATTGAATTAAAAACATCAAGATCACTTTCTCTAAATAATACTGAAATTTTCTGAGAAAACTAAAGAATACTCAATTATATATAAACATAATGTGGGTACACAATATACTTTTATGCTATCATATTCATCAATAATCGTAGCTGTATGCATAAATCTCTGCATAAGTAAAGAAATATGTTTACGTAGAACCAAAACTTACAGAAGCTTAAAATGTGGACATATCTATTTTCTATAAATTTCACCCTTAGGTCCTTTTAATCTTTTCGAGTTTCTAATTAGATTTCTGTTTTCATAGACTCAAAAAGTGTTTGATCGCTTGGAAGAAAAATATACTCATGTACATAAGCCTAATCTATGACGTGCACACGAGTTCTTTCTCATAAGCCGTGTTATAACTTACAAAAAAAAATTTAAATAGAAATATATGTAGTCTTTTTAAATTTCAATAGTCCTTACTGACCTTCTATATTTGAAAGAAAGAGCTAGAGATTTATACTTTCATGAATATTCAGAAGCCTATGATATATTTGCTTGATATAACTTTAGTCCTTATTCTAGCATCATCTAAGTAGAATTTTTAAACATGTGAGAAATATTAACGAGGAAAAACTAAGTATAAAGTGAAAGAAGGAGCTTTACTTTGATATTTGGCCTCAAATGGTTGTGCCATCTCTCCCTGCATTGCTTTCCAATTCTTCCACTTAGAAATTGAGCTATATGAGACCATTTGCCCAACCCATACTCCTCTACTAACCTTGCTAACAATCTACAAGAAACATCAAGTATTGGACAATAAAACGCTTTCCAGGTTAGAAGCTCGATAAAATCGAGTCATTATAAACATGAAATAGATGAAACAAGATGTAAAAAGAAAATTTAAAATAAAAAGTCTTTACCTATCTTCTTCAAGTGTCCATTGCCCTCTCACCACATTCGATTTCTTCTGAGTTCTTTTCTTTGTCGGAAACTTGATATTCATGTTAGCTTCTTGATGATATAATAAGCTACTGGAATTAGAAATTTGAAATGTGAAGCCATCAGCGGGCGGAAAAGCTGATAAGGGCTGGATATCATGGACTACAACAGAGGAAGAGGAAGACGAAGAAGAATTTCTTGAAAGATGCGGTTGAGATTCCATAACATACGGACTCCTATGTTGATCATCATCATCATAGATCGGCAAATCCATGTTGCTATGTTGAAAGCTTCTAATGAGCATCATGTTGGTGCTCTCTAGATCCGTAAAATCATCCAATGGTAATATTTCTCTGTTGTTGCTCATCATATCAGGCTTGAAACAAATATCATCAAGGCTAGGAAACTCGTACGAGCTATTTGCTAAGTCATCATCTTTGGAATCATTAAAATAGCGCTGAAGATCTTGAAATTCATTTGAATTGGCAGAAGATTCAAATGATAGCTGGTTTTTGAGACAATCAAAATCCATAGTTTTCTATATTTTGAAAGAGAGGGGTGGGGAATATGGGGACAATCTAGTAGGGGTAATGGGAGGTTTTGTTATACTTAAGCAGGAAGGAGAGAAGAAAGAAATAATTAACATTAACTTTAGTAAATTAATGACCATTGATTTATAGCTTAATCAATGGTTTAAATAGCTCACTTATTGTGGCTTTTAAGCTTCCCCTCTTACTGAACACTGAGATTGAATGGGAATTTCTTGCACAAGATCCAATTAATGGTGCAGGAGTTAGTTGGTCCTGTTAAACTCAAGTGTATTGTCCAAATTTAAGGTTATTAAGAAGCACATTAAATACCAATTTAACATCTCCTTAAGGAATTGAGATTTATGTGCCTGTGAGCGAATAAATTCTTCAAACTGCAATTTTCCTATATTTTTTAATTTTTTTTCCATTAAGTTCTATGATTTCTTATTAATACTAAATGAACTTTTATTGAAAAGCAAAGCATGTAACTGAAATAGTGAGATGTCTTGCTCGTAAAAACGAGACAGACATCTTTTAATGGCCCTCAGTCGATCCTAGTGGCACAAACATATATTTTATCTATTTACTACAGAAACAATTAACAAACTATAACAATAACAAACTATGAAATATAGACTTGAGAGTTGAAACTCATGTGTGCCCTCTATGAAGATGGTATTCTTTGATAATTACAGATAAAATATTATTTGCATTGGCTATACAAAGAAAGGAATAGACCACAGTCCGTAAATTCTATTTACTATTTACTTTGCTGTAACATTTCAGATACTGTACTACTAGTAAAGAGAAATATCTAAATCCCAAAAATATTTTCCGTATGTACTATCATTTGTATCACTTGTTCACTTTTAACAGTCGAATAAAGGGGAAGAAAAGGATCGTAAACCTATTTTCTTCTCAAAATTAGTCCTGCATCATTAATGCCAAGCATGAATGCATGATGATGTTGTTGCTCTAGTCCAGCATCATTAATGCAAAGCATAATCAAGGTTATTGCTTTTATTATTTTCCAAATGTTTGGTAACTTCCTCCATAACTATACGTGATTATTTCAAATTTAAATGCAAGTTAAATACGAGTTATACTCTTTGCATAAAGTTCCGTATGGTAGAATTCATGGAAATTTGAGACGTTAATATGACATTTTAGATATGTAAACAAAAAAAATGTCATTTTAGACAACTGATTCATAGTATATGGTTTTTGTATGGGACTTGAAGCCTAACTTAGATATGGGAGATTAATCTTGAGGCTCAATGCTTGTACCGTTGTTGTACACCATCTCAGATCCCTTGTCAGGCCTTCATTCAAATTACTGTGAGCCTCAAATATCTTTTTAATGTTGTGTAGAAACAGAAGACTTGGGGGACTGATATCGAAGTATCAAGATTCGGGGGACTAATTTTAAAATATCAAGTATTTGTCCGCAATTCCAATCAAGTAAATCCAGTATCATTCTTAGAAGCATTAGCTCAAGCCAATGACAATATTCAGTAGTTCCAATGAAAAGCTTGAAGATTAAACTGAAACTCCATAATGCAGAATTATTTAGAATAACCCCCCGTTTCCAAACCCGGCAATAGTATCATAAAACATTGATAGTCAGAACCTTACCTGATGAAGTTAATATATGGTAGAAACAAACACCGTCATCTGATACACACAATATTAACATCAATCGCGTGTTTTTCAGCATCACACAGCACAGCTAATACTGACATCTTTTTCGGCATAATGGAATTTATCAGGTTGGCACTAAGCAGGATTCCAAGAAGAACAGACCTCTTACTTCTTTAGACTTCACTTAACTTGTTATATACCCGCTGCGGCAAAACTAGCATCAGGAAACCAGTAGGTTCAATATCAGAAGGTAATTCGAAGGAGAATATGAGGAGGCAGCCAGTAGACTCAATGTGAGAAGAAAACTAAAATAAGATGATGATGCCATGCTGCCATCAAGAACATGAGGTGACTGAATGATGACGAATGGCGAGCTTGAGGCAACTCTTTTCTGTAAAGAACGTCGACAGCTGGAGAAGAATCTAAAACCTGCCTAACATGAGCGCAGAAGGTTGTCGCAAATTGGTAGCCTAATAGGGAGAATATGAGGAGGCAGCCAGTAGACTCAATGTGAGAATTTTCAGCAAATCTAGTACAATGCAACTAACGGACCAAGAGATCGCAGATGAATACAAGAACTAGGGGCACGCGTGCAGAGAATCCATTCACTCGGTTTTGAAGCAGATAAAGAAACCAAAAGAAGCAGAAACAAACATCATACCATAGATTTCTATAAGGTGCTCCAGTTATATCAACACACAAGTGTATAATATTATATAACTAGTAAATCTAAAGACAAAGGCAAAGCAGTGAATGTGGAAAATAACCTCACTACGCATTCAGACTCGCTCTACTTCGGCGAAGGCTAAGGGTTTTATTGTAACATCTCGAAGTTTCGGGTGACGGGCTCTAACAAGCTAGAGCTCCAGCAGAATTTTACATTGCAGAGAGATCTCGACATTCTCAAGAGCCTGACTGCAGAAAACAAGAGAGCAAGCAACAACTTATCTACTAATGAAGATTAACAAATAACACTATGTGCAAACGGCATAATGGCATGATTAAAGTAGCAGTTCGAAATGTTGCTCAAAATAAGAAGAAATTTGAACATACAGATATCAGAGTAAATAATTAGTATCCATGACAATCATGACTATATATCAATGTTACTGTAGGCTGTCTAAAAATTACAATGGATAGCTGATTAAAACAAGCCCCTACGATGGAGGTCACCATCAAATGACTTTCAAATCACCGCAAACACGACCTCATTTCTGAGATGATTGATCTTGATGGTTGCGACAACAGCATGACTAATAGAGATGCTGATGAGCAGTGTAATGATTTGAGAAATAAAAGGTTGGACTTAGTTAGTGAGTTGCTTGGTAGAGAGTTGTATGCAAATATTCGTCTAAAAGACACCATGGATGTTGATTCCCGTCTAAG
>BQKN01066908.1:510726-526201 GCA_022839385.1 Asparagus kiusianus
CCTACATGGCGGTGGGAGCTCTTAAACCCCCCTCCAACAAACTCTCAGCAAGCTCCCAAGGGTCTCCCTGGGCTGATGTGGCCAGTGGGGTCCACTGGAGCTCTTAGGAGCTCCCAAGCGCTCCACAAATTTGTGGAGCGCTTGGGTGCTCCCAAGCATTAAAAAATAATTTTTTTTTTACAAAAACCCCCTTACTTTTAAACCCAAGCATTAAAGAAATATTTTTTTTACGAAAAAATCTTTGGCCTTTGTATCTTTGCAATAGAAGTGAGGTTTTTTTGATAGAAGATAGGTTTTTTTGATATTGTTGGAGCTCCTAACTAGGAGCTCGTTGGAGCTCCATAAAATAAAGAGGTGCTCCCAAAGCTTATTTTTATAATTTTTTATTTCAAAATGTTTGAGAGCTCTTGAGAGCTTGCTGATTAGGACTCCCAACTGGGAGCTTGATGCACTTGCTCTAAGGTCGTAGTCCCCTCAAAAGCAGAGACAGGACTTGAATAGTGTGATGTAGACTGGTCTTTTTAGTCTGCAAGAAGCTTGTTCAAATAGGAGTAAGTTGGTGGGTCCATGGTTGTCCCTTATGTTTGAAATTGTAGATTTTGTGGAGCCTACAAAGATTACTTGATTATCCAGAAATGAAAAATGTCTTAAGAACGAAAGATGTGGGACCATTGGATGGGACAGGTGAGGTGTCTACTACCTATCGCATAATGAGCTGGCCACCAACTCATTATATTTAGGTCTCTGTAGGAACGCTCTCCATCGCATAATGAGCTGGCCACCAACTCATTGTATTTGGGTCTCTGTAGGAACGCTCTCCAGAAATTTTATTTTGGTCAAGCATATCTAGCTATGTATTTTTTTCAGAATGTAGTAGAAAATGAAAGTCTTGCATGCGCTCTTCGTTTGCTTCCATACTTGTACGCACTTGGCCTCCCTCAAATAGTAGAGCGTGAACATGAGCCTTATTTCCTTCAAATTAACTTATCTATAGCATGTTTGAGAACCGGCCAAACTGGCTTTTGTGACTTATAAGTCACTACGTTATGTTTGGCGACAGGCTTATTTTAGTTTATAATCCCAAAAAAAGCTCCCCTAATTTTAGTGTATTATAAGATATATAGTTTGACTGAATAAATGTCAAGTTTACCCGTCAATGTTCAAGATAATTCTAAAGTTTATTCGATATTTAAATTTAGAGACATGTCCAATTTGATCATTTTAATAATAATAATGGATTATAATATACACATTTACAAAACACTCTTCTATTAAAAACGGCTTATAATACATGTTTTATCAAACACTTTTGTTTATAATTCACTTGGCTTATAATTCATTTACGGATTATAAGTCAAGTTGCCAAACATGGCCTCGGTATTGAGGTCATTAATATGTGAGTATAGTCTCCTATTGAATAGGATAAGAGAAAATAATGAGTTTAAATAGAAATTGGGATCAATATCTATAAACTATAGTTTTTAGGTTAAAGTTGGTTTTTAGCTTCTAGTTAAGACTCATCAACTCCTAGACATGGCCCGATTACTCCCCAGCATCCAATTATTCATGAAAAAAAAGCTTAAGACATGACTTATTTGATACGATAACTATAACTTGGTCTCATTTTGTACATAAAACATAACCGAAGTTTTTTAAAAAATGTTGCAAAAAGTATTCGTAAAATATAACTCTAGACATATCTATATAATAGTTCAGTCCTTCTTTTCCCCCTTTCATGACATTAAGGTTTATCTCAATCCAAAAGTACATGATTGTTTTTGGTGTAGAAGTGACGAACACGGCGAAGAACAGCTTAGGAAACAAGCAAGAAACTGTCAGGCAGCTTAACGGTCGATAGCCAGACCAGCTACGGCCGACCGACAAACGTGCACACTACAGGGCATTTTCAGATTTCTGTACGGTCGACCGTGGTATCAAGCGCGGTCGATCGTGGACCCTGTAATCGATTTTCCCAGTTTTTGTCATTCTGTCTGGTTGACCGTGGAGTCAAGTGCGGTCGACCGCGACACGAGCCTGGGCCTGTGCTTTTGTTTTCTAACCCGTTTCGTTTTGTGTTGATATATAACCCTAAACCTGATTAATTAGGGTTAAGCAATAACGATTTGAGAAGACTCTTGAGAGAGTATTGTGCATCCTTTTGTGGGAGAATTGTGAGTGATTTAGAGAGCTTTGTTTTAGGGTTTTGAGTAATTTTGTAACCCTTTTTGTATTTCTCTTCATCTCTTATAGTGAGCCCCCCCCCCGCCCCCCCCTTGCCGCCCCCTTGCCGCGTGGACGTAGGCACCTTGCTGAACCACATAAATTCATTGTCTTGTTGTGATTTGTGATTTATGCTTATGTTTGGTTGTGATCTTTCTTGTTATCTTGTCGTGTACTATTTGGCTTTCGAGCTCCGCTGCGGACAATAAGTTGTATCAGAGCTTCGGGTTTGGCTTAGGGCTCGTTCGAAGGATTCGCTGAAGGATTCTTACTTGGAGAGTTAGATCTATAACATGGGAGAAGCAAGCACATCGGGGTCGTCTCTTACGAAGGCGATACAGAGTCTAAGCATCAATAACACTAAGATTGATACTCCGAAGTTTGATGGAAAGATTAATTTCGATTTGTGGAGGTGTCAGGTGATGGATGCGTTGGATGCACATAATTTGGAGGAGACTCTTAAGTTGCAAGAGAAACCTGAAGATATGGAGGATAATGTTTGGAAGAAGATGAACAGTAGAGCTTGTGCAGTTATTCGGTCATGCTTGACGCTGGATCTTATTTATGATGTGATGAACGAGACGTCGGTAAAGAGATTGTGGGAAACGCTAAATGAGAAGTATCTTACGAAGAGCATTAAGAATCGGCTTCACTTGAAGAAAAGATTTTACTAGTTCAAGATGAAGAGGGGAGTTTCTATTAGGGAGCATGTCAACAACTTCACAAAGTTACTTTCAGATATGACCAAAGTGGACACCATGGTTGAGGATGAAGACAAGGCGATGCTATTTTTGTGTTCGTTACCGAAGGATGATTATGGTACGTTCGTTCTCACTATGATCAATGGAAGAATTACCGTTAGCTACAAGGAGGTGATATCGGCGTTGATGAATTATGAGTTGAGGAAGAATGATGACGAACCCTCCGAGAAGGTATCGGGAGATACATTAGCAGTTCGAGATCATAGTCCAAACCGCCGCCAAATCAACCGCTCAAAATCGAAGAATAGAGGTGGCTATAAGAGTATTGGTAGAAATCAATGTCATTTTGTAAAGAAAAGAGATATTAGAAGATCGCATGCCCAAAGTTGAAGGATAAAGCCGGGAAGAACAAAGAGAAAGTTGTACAAGCTTCAGAAGTAAATGTTGCAAAAGATGTTGACGACATTCTTCAGATTCTTTAGACTATTCGTGCCCTACACTACCATCGGTTTGCTATGTCGACTCTACGGAATGGATATTGGATTCGGGAGCCACGTATCATATTTTTCTTAGGAAGGATTGGTTCTCCAACTTTGAGGAGCTAGAAAGAGGGGATGTCATGCTTATGGGTAATGATCATGTATGACCTATTGGTGGTATTGGTTCAGTCCGGATCAGGATGTATGACGGAGCAGTTAGGAAGTTAAAAGAAATGAGGTTCGTAGCGCAGTTGATGAAGAACATTATTTTTCTTGGTACTTTGGAGACAGCAGGTTATCGGGTGATCTTAGAGGATGCTACTGTGAAGGTCACGAAGGGTTCTATGGTGGTGATATGAGGTATTAGGGAAAACAACATATACTACTTGAAGGACAAGACAGTTACAGTGGGTCTGACAGCTTCTATCACTACAGAGGAGGACACTAGCAGTTTATGGCACATGCATTTAGGACACACTGGTGATAAATCCCTACAGACATTAGTGAAACAAGGACTATTAAAAGGTGTGAAAACCTACAAGATGGAGCTGTGTGAGCATTGTGTACTTAGGAAGAAGATTCGAGTGAAGTTCGGCACTGCTATTCACAACACCCAATGTATATTGAATTACATTCACACAAATATTTGGGGCTAGGGCTGGGCATATTCGGTTCGGTTCGGTTTTAAGCCCAATCCGCATCCAATCCGAATTTTTTGGATTCTCAAAACTCTCATCCAGATCCAGATTTTTTGCCCTTCATCCGAATATTCGGCCCAACCGAAATTCGGTTCGGTTTGGTTCGGTTTCGATTTTGAATTTGCAAAGAGTTCTATCCAAAGACTTCTGTTGTGAATTTGCAAGCTAGGCATTGTCCTCATGATGAGGTTCCTGAGCTCGCCAACAAAGCTTTATTAGACTGGTTATCATCTTTAGAATAAAGTTTTGAGTTGATATAATTACACAGAGAACTGATGTTTTAAAGATGTTGTTCATATAATACAACATGGTTATCTCTTGTAAGTATCATGTACATAACACATTTTGTGATTGATTTGAATCTTATGTAATTCTCAAGATCTTTTCTGTGAAATTTTTTAACTAAAGTTTAAGTTTATTTAATTACACGGGGGAGTGATGTTTTGTATGATATTGTTCATATAATGTAGCATATGCATCTTTTGTAAGTGCATCATGTGCATAACAAATTTTCTGGATTGATTTGAATCTTTACTTAGTTCTCAAGGATATTTTTCTGTGATATTGCTGTACTCATTGCTTGAAATTGCTCCTTATGCCGTTTGGATCTATTAGATGATAACAGGAAGTTTTGAGGTATAAGTTTAGTCTCTAAACCGCCTAACAGAATTCGGGTCGGTTTTTTTTGGGGCGGTTCAGGGGTTCAAACCGGATCCAAACTGATTTAATTTGGTTCGGGCGGTTTAGAGACTTCTTCTCATCCATTTAATTCGGTTCGGTTAACCGGTCCGTTTTTTCGGGCGGTTTTTTCGGTTGATTTTTTTCGGTTTTTGCCCACCCCTATTTGGGGCCCTTCCAAGCACACATTGCTTGGTGGGGCCAACTATTTTAACAATTTCATTAATGACTATTCTAGGAGAAATTGGATATATACAATGAAGCATAAATATGAGATCTTGGATATTTTTATGGAGTTAAAGAAGAAAGTGGAGCTGCAGACGGGTAGAATTGTGAAGATTCTTCGTTCAGATAACAGTGGAGAGTATAAAAGTGATCCATTTCTACTGTTTTGTCGGGATTACGACATTAGGCAACACTTCACAGATCGAGAGGCACCACAACAGAACAGAGTGGCTGAGAGATTGAACCATACATTATTGGAGAATGTATGATGTATGATGACATAGAATGGATTGCCTAGATCCTTTTGGACCGAGGCGTTAGTTTATGCGAGCCATCTCGATAATAGGTTGTTGTGCACTATAATACAAGGGAAGACTCCTATGGAGCGTTAGTCTGGTTCGGTGGCTAGTGACTATGAGTCGCTTTGAATATTCGATTGTCCTGCTTATTATCATATCAATGATGAAAAATTAAATCCGAGGGCGAGGAAAGCAGTCTTTATAGGATTTAGAGAATGTGTTAAAGGCTTCAAGTTATAGGATTCACAGGATAAGAATAGTCATTAGAAGAGATGTCACATTTGATGAGGCGTACATGATGAGGCCTCAAGTTCCTCGGTAGGTGGAGGAAGACCATATTTATAGGATATCGCAGCAGGTGGAGGATGATGTGACTCCACCCACTCCAGATAGCATTGTATCCATTAAGGCTCCTACAGAGATGATACTGGAAGGAGATGGGATGACAGAGTGGAATTTAGAGGATACAGTGGATGGTGAGACTCAGGAGCAGGGTCATGTTCAGGAGTCTATTGCAGCAAATAGACCTAGAAGGGTAATTTGTCGGCTAGTTAGATACAATGATGTCATGGTTGCATATGCTTTATCAGTGGAGGTTGTTGATGATATGGTTCTTTTTAGATTCAGGGAGGTAGAGTCTAGCTTTGATTCGATCAGGTGTAGGGAAGATATGGAGGAGGAGATGCGGTCTCTTCAGAAGAATGATACTTGGAAACTTGTAAAGCTATCTAAGAGAAAGAAAGCTATTGGTTGCAAGTGAGTATATACGAAGAAAGAGGGATCTTCTATTAGGGACATTAGGTACAAAGCCGGATTGGTTACTAAGGGATATTTACAGCTTGAGGGTATTGATTACAACGAGGTATTTTTACCCATTATGAAGCATTCGTCGATTCAGATTTTATTAGCATTAGTGGCACAGCTGGATTTAGATTTGGTCCAGATGGATATTAAGACAGTCTTTCTACACGGAGATTTAGATGAGGAGATCTACATGACACAACACTTGGGATTCAAAGCTGTAGGAAAGAAAGATTTGGTGTGCAAGCTGAAGAAGTCTCTTTGTGGTTTGAAGCAATCACTGTGACAGTGGTACAAGAGATTCGACAGCTTCATGATTGGCCATGGGTACACGAGGAGCCTATATGACCCATGTGTTTACATGCATAAGCTACAGGATAGTGAGTATGTTTATTTGTTGTTATATATTGATGATATGCTTATTGCTTCCAGGAATTCTTTGGCTATTTAAAAGTTGAAAAAGGAGTTGTCATCCGAGTTTGAGATGAAGGATCTTGGAGAAGCTAAGAATATATTAAGTATGGAGATCGAGAGAGACAGTGTGAAGGTGAGATTGAAGCTTACACAGAGGAGTTACTTGCAGAAGATGTTGAAGAAATTTAGCTTTGATGGTAATGCAAAGACTGTGAGTACTCCATTGGCTCCCCACTTCAAGCTTTCAGCTAATATGTAACTTGTTTTAGTTGAGGACAAAGATTACATGTTGAAGATTTCATATGCCAGTACGGTGGGTAACTTGATGTATGTGATGGTGTGTACGAGGTTAGATTTATCACAGGCCGTAAGCATGGTATCGAGGTACATGCACGACCCCGGGAAGAGTCATTAGGAGGTTGTGAAGTGGATTCTACGGTATAATAAAGGTACCATGGATGTTAGTTTGACTTTTCAGAAGAATGAGAAGAATGGGCATGATTGTATTGGCTATGTAGATTCAGATTATACGGAGGATCTTGACAAACGTCAGTCTACTTCAGGATATGTATTTATATTGGTAGGAGCACCAGTATGTTAGAGATGTACACTTTAGTCTACAGTGGCTCTCTCTACTACAGATACAGAGTATTTGGCAGTGACTGAAGCTGTTGAGGAGGCTTTGTAGTTGCATGGATTGTTTGAGGACTTGGGGATTGCACAGGAGACCATTCGAGTATATTATGATTGCATGTCAGCTATCTATTTGATAAAGAACCAGGTTTATCATGCACGCACAGAGCATATTAATATCAGATTCCACTTTGTTCATGATGTTTTGGATGATGGAGACATCATATAGGAGAAGATCCACACAAAGGACAACCCTGCGGATACGTTGACCAAAGTTATTTCAGGTATAAAATTTGATCATTGTTTAAAACTATTGAACATTCTTCAATGTTGAGGGCCTTTGGAGGCTATTTGGGTGAACTACGTTCGGCTTGATTCATTGAGCAAGAGGATACGTAGGCAGTCTTTTTTATGCAGCCAGGTTGGATTTGTTGATTTTGATGGGGAAGATTGTTTGAGCTCTCATTTGGGTTCCCGACTTATTGTGGATTGAGTCCATTGTTGTGGGTTGATTCCACTTCGTACCGGATGCAACAAGTGGGACATTAGGATGTTTTGGTGTCGGCTCAGTTTTGGGAGGAACTTCACCGAGGTGGAGATTTGTAGAAGTGACGAACACTGTGAAAAACAGCTCAGATAACAAGCACGAAACTGTCATGCAGCTTGACGGTCGACCGCGAGATTAGCTGCGGTCGACCGGCAAACGTGCACACTACATGGTATTTTCGGATTTCTGTCCGGTTGACCGCGGCGTCAACCGCGGTCGACCGCGGACCCTGTAATCGATTTTCCTAGTTTTTGTCATTCTGTCCGGTCGACCGCGGAGTCAAGTGCGGTCAATCGCGACTCAGGTCTGGGCCTGAGCTTTTTTTCTGACCCGTTTCATTTGTTGTTGATATATAACCCTAAACCTGATTAATTAGGGTTAAGCAAAGACAATTTGAGCAGACTTTTGAGAGAGTATTGGGCATCCTTTTGTGGGAGAGTTGTGAGAGGTTTAGAGAGCTTTGTTTTAGGGTTTTGAGTAATTTTATAACTCTATTTGTATTTCTCTTTATCTCTAATAGTAAGAACTCTCCCCTCCTTGCCCCGTGGACGTAGGCACCTTGTCGAACCACGTAATTCGTTATCTTGCTGTGATTTGTGATTTCTGCTTGTGTTTGGTTGTGATCTTTCTCATTGTCTTGTCGTGTACTATTTGGCTTTCGAGCTCCGCTCCGCATAACATTTGGGAGATGGAAAAATATCACTATATGCTTCATTATTTATTTATTATCGTTAAATAAAGTGGGGTAGAGATTGTACATAGGGAGGTGACGAAGGACCCCAAACCATAGTAGAAAATGTTTGTTTTTGTTACTTGGTATCCATACTCGTCATCATGCCTTGACTTGTAGGAAATAATCTATATCTATCAATTTATTCCACATTAAAGCGAGGGAGATAGTTAGGTGTTAGGATAAAAATTGATGGCGTAGCATAGTATACGTCAATTTAAGGTAGCGTCTGAATGCTTTAGTTGGTGGGTTGGTTAGTTTTATGAGACGCATCAAAACTTTTAAGATAGAACAAATCCGATAGAAATGTTTTGTATCAGCTATCTAAATGAATCGAAAATTACATTTTACCTATATATTTGCTTTTTTTAATGAAAACAATGTACTTTTCTCCATTTTATGCAAATACATAAATAAATCATGGATTAAAATCAAAACTATCAGTATCATATGACTGTCTTCCTTTAATACCCACTCTCTTTGAACATGATTGATTGGGAAAGACTATATGATTCAAGAATACAAATCATGATTTGGTACGTATTAGGATATATGTTTAGGCTAAGTAGATAAGCATCCCTCATAGACATCTAGAAGTTAGTGGCTTATCCTTACTGAACTTGTTAGGACAAGATGTTGACAATTAACAAAAGAGATTAGAACAAACCTGTCTAATTAATAAGATTTTCATGCTAATCCTATGTTTTCATAAATAAAGATGGCTTAAGTAGATCATTGGTCATTGTATTTATCTTCTAATTGGCCCAATTCATACTTATGTTTTAATTGGTTAAATGACGGGTCATGTAATTAAATACCAATTAGATTAAGTAGTCACTTCTAACATTTTTTTTGTCAATCTATGTTGTATATTTTCTTTTATTTTTAAGCAATACAACCTGCTCAATATGTCATAAATTATATTTTAAGAATGAAACGTCAAATGCTATATAGTTATCCGATACAAGTACTCTGGTATGTCACAAAATTTCATTTCTCTAAGTGCTCAAGATATTAAACATAGGAACCCGTCATTGCAAATGATCAAGATTTTTTTATGTCACATATCATTGGATCTGTCATTTTAATCATAGGAACCCTTGCATTAGAAGTGAACATAACAATTAAATTAATATTTAATTATATGACCAGCTATTCAAACAATTAAAGCATAAGTAAGATCGTCTAATTATGTGATCAATAATACAATGACCAATTATCCAATTAATAATGGGGAGACAAGTTCCCAAAAGTTGGAATTAGTCCAGTAGTATGTTTAAGGTTTATATACAAATGATATAAGTAGGCGCAACGCCAAAAGGTTCAATGCTGAATATGGAAACGTGCAGAGAAACAGGAATAGGTCCACCTCGTTCCGCCTTTATTAAATGTCAAGCGTCGGGCCCACATTTACGGATAAGACGAGACACGCCCGCACCAACTTTAAAGTTGTGCACCAACTTCGAAGTTGTGCATTTACAAAATTATTACAATTCTGAGTGCAGTTCTGTTAATATAAAAAAAAACGGTTTTTCTATAGAGTGTCCTTGGGCACTCTATAAGAGAAGAGAGAGATAGAGAGAAATGAATGAGGAGAGGGGTCCCCTGATTTGCATTGGGATCTTCTCCTCATTCATTTCTCTCTATCTCTCTCCTCTCTTATAGAGTGCCCAAGGACACTCTATAGAAAAACCGAAAAAAAAAATACAAGAATACCTCATATACTACATGAATATTTTGAAATGTAAAGGGGTCGTTTGAAGTCTTCAAACAGTCCATTCATGTCATGAATGGTGTTCTAGAAATTTGTAATTGTAATTGAAGAAAATTTTACAAGGAGCTTATTAGGATTGAGGTGCAGTAAATGATTTTTGTACCTTAGACAGATATAAATGCCTAATATTAATAGGTAGAAATTCATTTGGTGCATCATTCATACAATAATTCGGATTATTGAATATTTTTCGAAGAATATATGCAAAAGGTAGCAAATGCCTTGAAAACACCAGGACATTGCGTAAATAAAATCGTACAGAGCTCTTCTATACAAATACGTACAGGGAAAAAGAAAAGTTTTTATGCGTTTTGATATCTTGGCTATTTTACTAACATCTTTGCTATTTTTAATAATTTAATATTCAGTTTGTATTGATCTTTTAATGGTTTATATTGAATTTTTCTATTTGTAATGATTTCATGTGTGTTTGTACTGATTTAAAATTTATAGTAAAATACATTTTATTTTATTTTTTTTGTGGTCAATGAAATAAACTTTTATTCATCTTCCAAATAAGAAATTATGTGCTACATCAAGAACACCAGCAAAACCTGGCAGTAAACAAGAAGAAAAGAATTTTACATTCTTTCAAGCTTCTCTTTCATATGAAGAGGAAGTTTTTCATTTAGAACTTTAGAGTAGATGGAGATTTTGATAGTGCGGAATAATTTTTCAGGCTCCCGAACTTTGTGCTGGAAATTTCTCATATTTCTCTCTTGCCAAATCAAATATACTGCTGCCAAGAGGACCATTCTTTTTAATTTTTGCATAAGCCTCATTCATTTGAGTCTGAAGCTGTACCAACTATTTGCGTTAAAAGTTGTTGTTTTCATTACTATCGAATCTATTATAACTTTGGTCGTTACAATAAACTCGAATAAAATTAAAAGTTGATCTTTTTATAAGATCTCCTTACACAATGAAAATAAAAAAAATTTATAACTTTTATCAAACAAACGCAGAGAGATCGTTTATCGGTCTTCTGCTTGCGTGGGATCTTTGCTTGTGCTGGGGACGTTAATATCCGTGGACCGTCGTGGATCAGATCTGGTTAGCAGATTGAGGATCAAAGCTCTTACTTCACGAAGGAAGTAATCGCTGCAGCGGTAATCTCGACCAAGCGATATCACGGCTCTTCTCGAGATTTAAGACCAAGCTTAAATCCGGAGGAATAGGGAACAGGTCTCAGATCTCTCGAACTCCACTCTTTATGCACAGGAGATCGCCAAGATCTGCTAACCTTTGCTGTAAATTCGTGGCTCCACTCTCCAATTCGGTAGCGTTTCGCCCTCTTGATGTCCAGCCCTTTTGAAATGAGCACCCGAGCTCGTATTTATAAGCTTCGGAAGCGAGTATTTGGATAAGAACGAGGGATTCCTCCTTATCTTCAGTTAAGAACTGATTAACCATAGTATCAGACCAGTTGGGTGTTAGGAATTTAACGCTGAAACCCCTAATGCAACAGAAACGCAGTATAGAAAAAGTACACCAAGTTTTAACGAGGTTCGGCAACTGCCTACGTCCTCGGGAGCCACACAGTAAATTTCTTATTAATCAAACAAGAAATTACAATTTAGGAGAAAATCCCTAGACTGGGATTTCTCAGATGAACACTGTAGCAACAGTGTTAATAATTGAAGGAATATACCCCTTTCAATCTCACTTGAGAATAAATGAATAACCACACAATAAAGAACCCCTCTTTAATTTCCCCTCTCTCTCTCTCTCTCCTCTTAAATCTCCTTTCAATTTACTGTTGAGAAGCTGAGATTAAAAGAGAAAATCGCTACTGCGATTTTAGGAAGAAAACGCTGCTGCGTTTGTTTTTCGTCGCCGCCAGAGAGAGAAACACGGAGGGAAAAAAGGGGGAAGATCAGCACACAGAAACCCTAGGCGACGAGGGGGTTTTATAGGCTGGATTTGGTGGGCTGGCGACAGCCTGTCGCCAGCGATGCAGCGGACGCGGGTGTGGGAGGGCGAACGCAGGGGTTCGACACCGCTGAGGGTTGCGTTCGTCGTCCACGAAGGTCGCGTTCACGTGCGGGGCTCGAGCTCGCTTGGGATGCGTTCGTCGATGGGTGCGTTCAACGAAGGAGTGCGTTCGTCGAGGGTTGCGTTCAATGAGGGCTGCGTTCGTCGAAGGGTCTTCGCCTGCGCTCATTCTGGAGCTCGTCGGAGCTCCTCCGCCGGAGTTGAGGTGAGTTTGGTCTACACCCAAACTAACATTGGGATGCTCAGGAACGAACAAATCCCAAGAAAAATCGTCAAAACCGAAAAATCATCAAATCTGGCCGAACCGTTACCCGGTGGCTCGGCCTGGCCGGGCCACCAAATGGTGGCTCGCCCGCCGAGTCACCGTTCAGTGACCTGGTTATGGGCCGAACCGCTGGTTCGGCTGAGTCGGTTTGCTGTGACTCGACCGCCAGCGGCTTTTATTGGTTTTTCAGGTTTTGACTTGTTCCGTCATTACGCGTATTTCGTCGTTTCGTTCACTTGTACGCTTTCCCGATTCGTTTCGCAAACGCATGGATAGCTTGACGGTGGCCGACAGGCGTGATGGCCTCTTGGTTCGTTGTTTAGCTGGCCGATGAGCACGCGGGCCACTTGGTTCGCCGATTTGGTGGCTGATGGGTGTGCGGGCCACTGGATGGTGGCCGGTGAGTACGCGGGCCACTTGGTTTGCCGATTTGGTGGCCGATGAGCACGCGGACCACTTGGTGGTGGCCGGTGAGCGTGCGGGCCACATCATTCATAGTTCGTTGATTCGCTGATGGACGTCAGATAATCCTCTTTGACTTAGATAACGGCGTTCATCACCTTCTCTCCGTCTCGAGTTGTGTGTGGATACCTATAGGCATTTTTAAACGCCTACACCAACTAATAAGTTGATTCCAATCACATGATCTCCAAGAGAAATCCATCCAATTCATCACCTTGTTCCAGACATTTGTTGAAAACTGACATTCAAAGAAGAGGTACTTGCATGTCAATTGATGATTAGTACACAAAACACATTGGTTTATGTTCAATAATCCCATTCGGCATAATCTGTCTTGTGTTAAGAGCCTGGAATGATTTGCTAGCCAAAGAATAAATGAATGCTTAGGATATTGTAATCCCCTCCAAACTGTGTCGGCCCAAAGTGCTTTTTGAATTATGACTTTGTATATAGAGGATATTTGAAGCTTTCCACCATTGTAACAACCTGTAATTATTTGCTGAAGATTTTCAGCATTACCAAATTTATTAATCATCACGTCTCTCACCTTAATGAGCTGCTTCCATTGTAAAATACATTTTAACCTTCGTATTTTCTGCATATTTTTCTATGAGCGCTTCTATGAATGTTTTCTTTTTTCCTCAATAATCAATTATTAGACTCATCTCCGTCAAGCTTTAAGGTTGAAATGAAAGAACGAATATGATGAGAACTAGAGATAATTGAAGGATAATTTCGTTGTTAAATATGGTAAAACTTTAATTCATGAATTGATTTGCCATTTTGTGTGAACCTTATCCGTATGAATGCCAGCTAGGCGCTCGCGTGGTCGGGTAGCGGCGTTTGCTTTTTGCCGCGTTTGCTTTGCGAGGGAGACTGTAGGATTCGCTCGTCAAACAAAAGGGGGAAGAAATGCAGTCTTTCCAGCTGCACTCCTGACCTACGCAGATATTTACCAAATTATCCTGAACCTGCTCATCCATATTTTATAATTTTTCTAATCTACTCCTCTATACAAATGATAGAACCCAAGATTTATTATTCATGCTACAATTAATGTTACAGTAATATTTACTGTAATATTATTACTGTAGCAAACATGGTACTGGACATTTTGATTTTTTTGAAAAAATATTACTACAGCAACGAGAATATTGTAGCAGATGCGAGATACTGTAACAATTCAAAAAAATGCAAAAAATACTGTGTCAGTTAAACCGGGATTACTATAGCAGAGAAAAATATATGTCGTGCTTTGCACTGTATTCACGCTAGTAAAAATAAAAACAAAAATAAAAACAAAAACAAAATAAAATGTATTACTAGCTATGCTATAATGTCTAAACTTTGATGTTTTTCATTGTGACTTGCAGTGTGGAGTAGTTATAATCAGTGGCAGATGTAGAATCTTTTTCTTACGTAGGCCATGTAGGTAATTATGAAGGCATTTTTACAAACACAACTTTTTAGATGTTATCTATAACAGAATCTTATATAGAGCTTTCCGAGTATTTCATCTATCAAGGACAAAGACTTCTGCTATACAATAGCATAAATTTGTTAGGGAATGCAAGTTACTCGACCGCCTGTTAAATATGAACCATCGTGCGGAATTTATCCTATCGGATCTTGTGTTAAGACAATAGAAAGAAGAAATTACAGCAAAATAAAAAATTATAAGAAAAGAGAACACCGAGTTTTAACGAGGTTCGGCAACTTACCTACGTCCTCGGGAGCCATACAAATAATTTTCTTTATATTAAAGAAGATTACAAGCTTGCAAAGAGCATATCTCAAACTTGAGATCTCTCAAAAGGGAAGCAACATAAACTATCTGTTCTTCTTTCAAGGCGTGAGATTTCAGAACTTGTAAAATCTCTTCTCAAATCAATAAATCGCTACAGGAACTCTCTCTTAGATTCCCCTTCTTAATTTCTCAACCTCTTTAATTTTCAACCTTACCCACTCCTTAAATCCTCCCCAATTCACAACTTAGGGCGCTGAGAAAAAAGGAGAGCAGAGAGAGGGAGAGGGAGAAATCATCGTCGCCGCTGGGTCTGGAGATCGCGAGGAGAGATTGAAGAAGAAGCACGGGCCAGAGCTCTCAAGATCTGGGTTTCCCTTTTATAGGAAAACCCTAGCCAGACTGTCGATAGGCTATCGACAGCTGCGCTCTGTAGGCTGTCTAAAAATCACAATAGATAGCTTATCCCCCATCAAAAAACCGATGATGGAAGTTACAATCTGACGACTTCCAGAAGGTTACAATTTGAAGACTTTCACGTAGATCGCTGAAGGTTACAATCTAACGATCTTCACGAGAACTGATGAAAGCTCTAATCAACAGCCTTCACAATCAACATCGGGAGTTACAATTTGACAACTCTCATATTTTCGAGCAGCCAAGGTGAAGATCACTCAACAATGGTCTTTACAACGCTCTACAGAAGAGGTTACAAGCCAACCAACTTCTTCTAAAACGCGGAAGTCATCCCCGCGTTACAATTCTGGAAGTGCACCCGACCTCAGCGTTTCCAAGCTACAACAAGACAAA
>BQKN01066908.1:556201-569205 GCA_022839385.1 Asparagus kiusianus
AAAAAGTCTTCAGAGCCATCAACATCTCAAGGATGCGTTGTCAGCACATCAGACGATGGTGAAATTCTATTCAGTGGAGCAACCACTATTGATGAAGGCAGAAAGAGGTTTGCTGATGTCTGGCTTCTGGATTCAGCAGCCTCCTGGCACATGACCTCTCGGAGAGAATGGTTTCATAAATATGAACCTATCTCAGGAGGATCTGTATTCATGGGGAATGATCATGCCTTGGAGATTTCTAGTATTGGCACTATGAAAATCAAAATGTTTGATGGTACAATACGCACCATTCAAGATGTGCGACATGTGAAAGGCTTGAAGAAGAATCTATTGTCTTTGGGACAATTAGATGAGCTCGGGTGCAAGACCCATATCAAAAATGGGATCATGAAGATTGTTAGAGGGGCGCTTGTGGTGATAAAAGGAGAAAAGATAGCTGCAAATCTATACATGCTCAAGGGAGAAACCATGCAGGAAGCTGATTCATGTGTGGCATCAACCAGCCGTGGAGAAGAAAAAACCATGATGTGGCATCGTAAACTAGGCCACATGTCAGAACGAGGCTTGAAGGTTCTCTCCGATCAAAAGCTGCTTCCTGGTCTTAATTCAGTAGCTCTTCCATTCTGCGAGCATTGTGTTACAAGCAAGCAGCATCGACTGAAGTTCAACACATCGAGTTCTAGAAGCAAGGCTATTCTGAAATTGATTCATTCTGATGTATGGCAAGCACCAGTTACATCCTTAGGAGGAGCAAAGTATTTTGTGTCCTTTATTGATGATTACTCCAGGAGATGTTGGGTGTATCCTATCAAGAAGAAGACGGATGTGTTCTCAGTTTTCAAAGCCTACAAAGCGCGGGTCGAGCTTGAATCTGAGAAAAAGATCAAGTGCTTGAGGTCAGATAATGGAGGAGAATACACAGACGGTGAATTCCTAGCATTCTGCAAGCAAGAAGGCATCAAAAGACAATTCAGTACGGCTTATACTCCACAACAAAATAGAGTGGCAGAGCGGATGAACAGAACTCTGTTGGAAAGAACAAGAGCTATGTTGGCAACTGCAAATCTGGAAAAAGTCTTTTGGGCGGAAGCAGTAAAAACCGCCTGTTATGTGGTGAATCGATCTCCATCAACTGCAATACAATTGAAGATGCCAATTGAGATGTGGACTGGTAAGCCAGCTGATTATTCCATCCTCCATATATTTGGAAGTCCAGTGTACGTAATGTACAATGCCCAAGAAATTACAAAGCTGAATTCAAAATCCAGAAAATGCATATTCTTGGGGTATGCTGATGGAGTAAAGGGGTATCGCCTACGGGATCCCACTGCCCGCAAGGTTATCATCAGCAGAGATGTTATCTTTGTAGAGAACCAACTACAAAGTGAAGAGAAAGAAAGCAGTTCGAGGAAGGACTCAGAGACTGTAGCTATTTAGGTAGAAGATAATCTGAATTCTTCTGAAGCAACACCGGAGCATGATGTACAAGAACCGGTCGAGTCTGAGGCTCCAGAAGTTCGAAGGTCAACTCGTGAGAGAAGACCACCGACTTGGCACTCGGAGTATATTACGGAGAGTAATGTTGCATACTGTCTTCTAACAGAAGATGGAGAGCCATCAACTTTTTATGAAGCTATAAATGGCACAGATGCATCTTTGTGGATGGCAGCAATGCAGGAAGAAATTGAAGCTCTCCATAAGAACAAGACTTGGGAACTTGTGTCACTACCACAAGGAAGAAAGACCATTAGAAACAAATGGGTCTATAAGATCAAGCGAAACGGCGATGATCAGGTAGAGTGATATCGTGCTAGATTGGTGGTAAATGGATATGCTCAGAAAGAAGGTATTGATTTTAATGAAATATTTTCTCCTGTAGTTCGACTAACAACAGTCCGAATAGTCCTGGCTATGAGCGCTATATTTGACTTACATCTAGAGCAGCTAGATGTGAAAACAGCATTTTTTCATGGAGATCTTGAAGAAGAAATTTACATGCTCCAACCAGAAGGTTTTGAAGAAAAAGGAAAAGAGAACTTGGTTTGCAGATTGAACAAATCTTTGTACGGTCTAAAGCAGGCGCCGAGGTGTTGGTACAAGAGATTTGATTCATTCATCATCAGTCTTGGATACAACAGACTTAATTCAGACCCTTGTGCATATTTCAAGAGGTTTGGTGAAAATAACTTTGTTATCTTATTGTTGTATGTTGACGACATGTTGGTTGCAGGCCCCAACAAAGATCGTATCAAAGAATTAAAGGCTCAGTTGGCTAGGGAATTTGAAATGGAGGATTTAGGATCTGCAAACAAGATTCTAGGGATTCAAATTTACCGAGACAGAGTTAATAGGAAGATTTGGCTTTCTCAGAAGAATTATTTGAAGAAAATCTTGCGACGCTTTAACATGCAAGATTGTAAGTCAATTTCTACCCCACTTCCTGTTAATTTTAAGTTATCCTCCACGATGTGTCCTAGCAGTGAAGAAGAGAGGATGGAGATGTCTCAAGTGCCGTATGCATCAGCAGTGGGAAGCTTAATGTTCGTGATGATTTGTACAAGACCAGACATTGCACAAGTAGTGAGAGTGGTTAGTCGATACATGGCGAATCCTTGTAAAGAGCATTGGAATGCTGTAAAGAGGGTTCTAAGATACATTCAAGGAACCTCAAATGTTGCATTATGTTATGGGGGATCTGATTTTATTGTCAGTGGTTATGTTGATTCTGATTATGCAGGTGATCGTGATAATAGCAAATCCACCACAGGCTATGTGTTTGCACTTGCTGGCGGAGCTGTAAGCTGGGTTTCAAAACTACAGTCAGTTGTGGCTACTTCAACAACAGAAGCAGAGTATGTAGCAGCTACACAAGCCAGTAAAGAAGCGATGTGGTTGAAGATGGTGCTGGAGAAACTCGGCTATGAACAAAAGAAGATTTCTCTATTTTGTGACAGTCAGAGTGCTTTGCATTTGGCATGAAATCCAGCCTTTCATTCAAAAACCAAGCACATTCGAGTTCAGTATCACTTCGTTCGTGAGAAAGTAGAAGAAGGAACAGTGGATATGCAGAAAATTCACACCAAAGACAACCTAGCAGATTTTTTGACAAAAGCAGTCAATACTGACAAATTCATTTGGTGTCGATCCTCCTGTGGTCTGTCTGAGACGTAAGCAACATAAAGATGGTAAGATAGAAAGAATGGTGTGAAGATTGATTGATACTCAATCAAATCTTTAAGTGGGAGATTGTCAGGCGCCTAATACTCCAAACATTACTGAAAGCAGCAGCCATCTTTGAAGTTTTGAAAAGAAAACAAATGGAGGGGCCCACTGCTACAGTAAAATATTAATATTTTATTGTGCATAGTATTTTTCTAAAAACTATAAATAGGGCTCCAAATCCTTAAGGAAATCTCATCCCAGAAACAACTTCTTATATAGAAGAGTGAGAGAGAAAAAAATAGAGAGAGTTTCTCCTTGTAAAGAGAGAGAGTTTGTAACTCCAGAGTTTTCTCCTCATAGTGAATTCTTCTATCCTTGCCCGTGGACGTAGGCAATCAAGTGCCGAACCACGTAAATCTGTGTGTCTAACATTTTATCTCTACTTTTGCTCTACTATTGCTGCGACCCTGCTCTATTGGGCCCCGGGTTTGTCCCAACAGTCATGGGGGGGTGGTCGTGGTGATTGAGGTGGGATTCTAGCTAGAGAGGATTGAGGAGGGAAGGAGGAGGAGAATGAGGAGGTTAGGGTTAGGATTAGAGTTAAGGTTTGGGGAGGAAGGGGATGGAGAAACAAGAAGATAGTGAAGGCAACAATATGAACATTTTGTGGTGAACAGTAAAAAGTGTTAGTTGTGAAGATGTATGCAAATGAAGGTGATTTTGATATTAATTTTTTTTAAAGTTATAAGTATCAATTTGGGTATAAGTAAATACGGTTTTAATATAGAAACCATTTACATTAATCAATAATAACATGCTAATTTTGTGGATAGCTTGAAATTCAAGGGCATTTGTAAAGTGCAACACAAGACCCCGTAAACTTTTAATTTAGATTTAGACAATTGAAAAGTCCAAATTTAGGCAATTGAAAAGTCCAACAACATACATACCTTGTTGACGTTTCTTCTTCTTTCGTCTCCCTCTCTCTCACGTTCGACACATAGCCTTCTCTTTGTACAAGGAAATGCAATGAGATACACAAGACAAAAAGAGAACAATTTTCTTTTAAAAATAATTTCCCCCTTGTCAAAGCTAAGAACTTTTCTGAAGAAAGACAGACATATTTCAGGGAAAATAAAGAGAAGATAGAGAAAAACATAAAATTAGGTTTGTTTCAGCAAAGAAATCTCTTCAAAACAACCCAAATTCTCTCTGCAATTCTGTGGGTATGTTCTCTCTCATTCTCTCTCTTGATGTCATTTCTTAAGTTTAGGTCTTTTGTTCACAACATTTGTTTGTTTTTTGCTACGTATAATGTACCCATTTGGATTAATGAGTTTAAAAGCTATGAATGGATATCTAATGGGTATCATTTTATAATTATTTCCTCAAATCAGCTAAAATTTGTCCTTTTTTGGATGTTTCTATTTTTAGAAATATTATGTTGCCTTAAGTAGAAAAAAGGTGCTTTGGAGAGTAAAACAGATACATTCATCTGAAGATTATGGTTATCTTCAGATTGATTGAATCCAATATCCTAGCTTTTAGCATGCATTTAGGTTTAGGGGATAAAACAAGTTTTGGAATTTTCACAAGCAGATTAAAGCAAAGGGCTAATGGGAAGCTTGTTCAGAGTAACAAACCTACCTTCAATTTTTTTTTGTTTTTTTGATGTTTATTAAATATTTGTTGCGTGCCTTTGCTTTGCTGTGCTAATCCTTTGTTTGCATCTGAGTATTCCAATTTTTTGTTCTAAAATATTCATTTATGCTGTTTGAATGTGAAGTCTATCATCTTTTTGATTATGTGAGCTATTCTTCGTTGGACTTGCAGCTTTTTACTTCTTGAAAATTTAGAAAGATGCGTTTTTTTCTTCTAAATTATAGAGTTGGATGGAATTATACAGTTGATTATAGCCTATAAACATCTTCATGTCTATGCCATAGCGAAAGTTATACACCCACTGAAAACGATAATGCAATAGAAATTACTTGAAGAAGTCATGACAAGTGAATATATTTATTAATTAAGGAATTTAATCATACCCATCTTCTTGTTTGACATTGACGGAAGATCAAGTTGGTGAGCCGTGTGATGGGAAACCTTCCCGCACGGTTCGGAGAGCACTGAAGACGAATGAGAGGTTCACCACCACATCATTGCAAGGGGAGCTCGCTCGATTCACGGATTGGTCCGACTCGTAATTCACTTCTGACTCCGTGTTCGATAGCCCGACCGTAGTGATGTTAATTGTGGTTACATTCATAAGTAGCTTGGTCCATCTTTATTCAATTTCATATATGTCTGAGGATCCGCATCGCACTCGATTAGATAACAACTTAGCCAAAAACATAAGTTACTGGGGTGTCATAATTAAGCTAATTGATGTTAGCCATTTGGAAGCCACGTGGAAGAGAAGATTAATGGGTGTGCTAAACGGCTTTGAAAGGAAATTAATCATACTGGTTGTTGCATTATTTAGAATCCTCAAGGATGAGGTCTGAATCTGAGACTCCTTATAATCTCAATCCCCTGTGGCATGATAGATAATTACTTTATCCAAAAGCTTGATTTGATGTGTTCTATGCTAACAGCGTACATGGAGCCAATCATATTAAGCTCTATTAAGTTTTAAGTTTTTATTTCACCTTGTGTTGATAATTTTGAATTGCATGCTTATCTACTTAAACTATATAAATACCAGAGGTGAAGGTGTCGGGAAGCTTACCATATATGTATACTTTTATGTGTGCTAACAAACTCTCCATTTTGTTCCCGAAGGAAAATAAAACCTTTTGTGTGTAGTATGTATGTGCAACGGGAAATGGATACAGAAGAACATAATAGGCCAATTCACTGAAGTCTTGCAAAGTGTGATGAAGTTACATTTCGTATGTGTATCAGATATATATAACGGGTTGCATGTGCAAATTATAGATAATAGCGGAGGTGTATATTACTCAACACCTTTCTTTGGAAAATTTCAAATGCCTTCTCTTTTACCAGAGGGGAGAAGAGAAAAGTGTTCGACATCCTAAAAAGTCTTACAGGGGGACGCATTTAATTATTTGTAGGTAATAGATGGAAGTAACTTACAGGAAGGTCACAATTACCTAACTAAAACAATATATACGTGTCGTTTTTCTACTGGATGTTATATTATGGATTATGGAAACATATTAGGCGTCCAGCTTATGAGTAATGTTCTCCAGTAAGTAGTATGTTTTACTTTCTCCCTTTAATTCAATGAATCGTTGTCTGTATTATGCTGCTTATCCTATATAAAGAGGTAAATATCGAGTAGCAAAATGTCCAAAATAGTTTTCTTTCATCAGGCTAAAGTAAATGGTAAGCGCTGTCAACAATTTTTTCCCACTTTTCTAGTTTTTTTTCCCTCCCATCATCTTTATTCTGTGATTGCGTAAGCTTGACTATTTACTTTTAGTTACTGTTAGTTACCGTAAGGATTTCCAGACTATGTGATCCACTAATCTTAATGTGTGTAGTTGCCTGCAGATTTTTGGATTTTTTATGATCCTAACTGTAACGAATTTGGAATTTCTGCTCTGAGATTCTCTTTATCGAGTGAGAATAGAGAGAAATATATGAATCATGAGATCCATGAGGAAGTCAGTGAATATTTAGTTTCAATATATGTGGGTCTTAAGATGATAGTTGCTCCTATATCTATGTGATGGTCAAATCTGTATCCAATATTCAAATCAGGTTGGTCTAGTTTCATCTAGTTGTTTCTGGGTCAAAGTAATTTGTATCTTGCTATTCTAATCATACATACGATGAAACCTCGTAGTAGTTGAAACCTGAAAGTGTTATTTGCTCTTGTTCCAATTAGAAGTTTGCCAAATTTCACCACTGTTAAAAAGCCCCATTACATTATAAACAATCCATGTGAAAACTATATGAGGCTTAACTTCCTTCAACTTGATCGACATTCTGTTTGGTTCCTTCTATTTAATGCCGAAAATAGTCAAATCATATTCCAGCATTTATTGTTATAGTTTTAAGGACTCAAATCGATGGGAAGTTTCTTTACAGTCCAATCTTTCTCTGTTATTAGAAGCTAACATAGCTAGGTAGTTGCAATTTAGTTCGTTCTTATGAATGCAACAATCTATATATGAAACCAGTTACACAAATAGAGTCAAGTTTCTAAGTTCAATCTCTTTATTTTTTATGTTTATTTAGTTTATTTCAGACATATAGTAATGTGAAGGGATTTATTACTTTTTCGTGGTTAATCATGTATTAATTTGTCGCGACAGTTAAAAGGATAGTGCACTCAAAATTCCAACCCGATCTAAACCCTAACAAGGTATTAATCATCTCAATTTTGATAGGACTGATTATAAAGCATCAAAAAATTTTAAATTAGCCAAGTTAGTCAGGTTGTTTTATAAAATTTAATTGAATCCACGACATTGAGTTTCCCACATATAGTAATAATTATTATACTTTCTATTCAGTAAATTTCAGAAACCCCCAAGAGTAATATTTCCTATCTTGAGCTTGGGCCTTATTTATTTTTTATCTACATCTTTAATTTGATTATTCTAAAAAACTGTTAATGAGATTATTGGCAATTTGAGTTCTAATTAATGTAGAATTCTTCACAGGCTGGGATTTCTGAGGGATCAATGACTTTTCCCAGGACCATTGCTGGGTTCGGTTGGAGCACTGACGATAATGATGATTCAAATTCAGGCAATATTCAGTATCGTAAAATAATAGTAGCAAATTTTCTACCACTTGTTCAGAGAAAACATGAGGAAAGCGGGAAATGGGATTTCAAATGGGATGAAGATTCTCTTCTATTACAGATGAAAGATGGATTTTCTACCGATGCTGAAGTCATATATGTAGGTAGACTAAAAGTTGATATAGATCACAACGAGCAGGACGAAATTGCTCGAAATTTATTCAATGTTTTTAAGTGCATTCCAACTTTTCTTCCTTCTGATCTCCAAAGGAAATTCTATCATGGCTTCTGTAAGCAACAATTATGGCCTCTTTTTCACTCCATGCTTCCTGTGTTCCACAACCAATATGAACTCATTGACCCGTCTCTTTTCAGTGCGTATATTTCCGCAAATAATATTTTTGCAGACAAAGTAGTCGAAGCCATAAGATCTGAAAATGACTGTGTCTGGGTTCATGATTATCATCTCATGCTTCTTCCCACTTTCTTAAGAAAGAAGGCGAAGAATGTGAAGCTTGGGTTTTTTCTCCATAGCCCTTTCCCCTCCTCCGAGATTTACAAAACTTTACCTCAGAGGGAAGAAATTCTCAAGGGGTTGCTTAATGCTGATCTGATTGGTTTCCATACTTTTGAGTATGCTCGGCATTTCCTTTCTTGTTGTAGCAGGATGCTAGGTTTCAACTATGAATGCAATCGGGGTTATCTTGAGCTCGAGTATTTTGGTAGAACAGTAAGCATCAAGGTTCTTTCTATCGGTGTTCATATTGGCAGGATACAGTTGGTGTTGAATCTTCCTATAACTATATCCAAGGTTCAAGAGATTGAGCAGAAGTTCAAGGGGAAGAAGTTGATCTTAGGCGTAGATGACCTGGACATATTTAAAGGTATTAGTCTTAAATTAGAAGGATTTGAGCTTTTCCTAGAGAGAAATCCTGCTCTAAGAGGACAAATAGTCCTAGTTCAAATTATAAATCCCGCTAGGAGCATGGGGAAAAATTATACAGAAGCAAGAATAGAAGCTATGAAAACTGCTGAAAGGATCAATATCACTTATGGAAATGAAGACTACAAACCTCTAATTCTTGTTGAAAAGGCTCTTCAGTCCTTTGAAAATTTTGCTTACTATGTAGTGGCAGATTGTTGCATTGTGAATGCTTTTAGGGATGGCATGAATTTAGTCCCATATGAGTATGTTGTTTGCCGTCAGGGAACTGAAACAATGGATAGAGGTCGGGGAATTAAGCTCGGATCTCGTCGAAGCAGTCCACTCATTGTTTCAGAGTTTATAGGTTGTTCACCATCTCTTAGTGGAGCTCTCAGGGTCAATCCTTGGAATGTTGAAGAAATTCAAGAAGCTTTACATCGTTCAATCTTCATGCCCAAATCTCAGAAGCAACTGCGACATCAGAGGCATTATAATTATGTAAGTTCTCATGATATAGCTTACTGGTCAAATAGCTTTATACAGGATCTTGAGAGAGCTTGCAAAAATCACAAAGCTCGAACTTGTTGGCCACTTGGACTCGGACTAAATTTCAGAATTCTTGCCCTTGATCATAGTTTTCAAAGATTGTGCATTGATCATGTTCTATTATCCTATCAACGAGCAAATAGGAGGGCGATCTTTTTGGACTATGATGGTACTCTTGTGCCTAACAACTCGACTAGTAAAGATCCAAGTACAAACCTCATATCCATTCTCAATAGGTTGTGTTCTGATTCAAAGAATACTGTGCTTATTGTCAGTGGAAGAGACCGAAGTTCTCTTGGCGAGTGGTTTTCTTCGTGTGAAGCAATTGGAATTGCTGCAGAGCATGGATTTTTTATCAGGTACTCTAATGGCAAACTTTGACTGTGATTAGTTTTATTTTTGGTGAATTGCGTCATTCAGTTAACCCCCAAAAAGTTTGAAAATTTCAGTTAACCCCATTAGCTTTAGAAAATCCAGAAAACCCGTGTGGCGTTTCATAAAGTAGGGTGAAAAATATTTGGGGTTTTTTACCAAACCACCGCGAAAATTTTAGCTTTTGAAAAACCACCATGATATTATGCGTCATTAACAAAGTGCCACCAAGTCACAGTTTCATTCGAACTTTGTTAAATTATAATATAAATTGATGTAAATGCCCACTATGATTGACTTTTGGAGGAGACGAATGGGGTTAATTTGGAGAGAATTACATTATTTTGAGGGAGTTAATTTGCTTTTGGAGGGAATTAAGGTGTTTTGTTGGTATGAGAAAATATAATATAAGGATTAGGTGGGTCCCACCGTGAGGGTATTTTAGGAATTTAACATATTATTTAATAGAATATGGGTGGAAATTATTACTTGGTGGGACTTTGTTAAAAGTGCATATAATCATGGTGGTTCAATGAAAATTTAAAATTTTGCGGTGGCTTTGCATGAAAGAACCCAATATATGAAGAGGACGTGTTTAGAAAGTAGGGGTATCCTGGCCCTTCTGAGAGTACGTGATTTGCACGTGATACATCAGATAGAACTGACAGTGTTAGTTGTGGGGGTTTTCTGACAAATTTTATTGGAGTTTACCCTTTTCATTTCAAATGAATTTACTAAATTCTTTATCTGTCTTCTTTAGGTGGAACAAAGCATCTGAGTGGGAGTCAAGTTCAGTTTCTGTCGATTTTGATTGGAAGGAAATTGCTGAACCTGTAATGAAATTGTATACTGAAGCAACAGATGGTTCTTATATTGAATCAAAAGAGAGTGCAATAGTATGGCATCATCAGTACGCCGATTCGTATTTCGGTCCTTTTCAAGCCAACGAATTATTGGATCACCTTGAAAGTGTCCTTGCCAACGAGCCGGTGTCTGTTAAGAAGGGTGAGCACATTGTGGGGGTTAAACCTCAGGTATGTAATCTCTCCATTCTGATTTATGTTGCGAAAATGACTTGACGCTGGTGCTCTGGTTTTATTTATTGGAAAATAAATGGAATACAGTTGCATAATTTTGTTAAGGGTTAATTGCAGATTGACCCTCTGTACTATCGTTTCCTGAACCTACTACCCTTCTAATTTTATTCTTGCAGAAAGACCCCTGAGTTGTTGTTGTTGGTATTATACTCTTTTACCCTGAGAGAGAAAACTGTCTTCTGCAAATAGATACCCTGAGGACAAAAGAGTGGCAGATTTTCATTTAGGGGGTCTTTCTGTAAAGATAAAACTGGAGGGCTAGTAAGTTCAAAACGGCGACACTGCAGGGGTCTATCCGCAACTGACCCCTAGATTTAAAGTAAAGGGCGAAAAAATTGGTCTGCAAATTAAACTTGTTGAAATTAATCTGAAATGCTAAGCATACAGGGAGTCAGCAAAGGCATGGTTGTGGAAAAGCTTCTTCGGCGTTTGGTCACTGATCAAAAGACACCTGATTTTGTTATGTGCATTGGTGATGATAAATCGGACGAAGATATGTTTGAAAGCATTAATGAATGTACAACCTCCGCCGACATGTTCACTGCAACCCCTGAGGTATTTGCTTGCACAATCGGCCAGAAACCAAGCAAGGCGAAGTATTTTGTTGAAGAAACTAGCGACGTTATAGATTTGCTGGAACGATTTGCTGCCGAACCCCTTAATAAGCGTTGCACTTGCAACAATTCTAGCTGTTCTCATAGTTCGGTGGGAAAGTGCAGTGTGCTTTTTGACTGAACTGAGTACAAGTGATCGTGTTTTGTGTCTAGTTGAAGCTGCTGATGTAATTGTCATGTTTTTACAGTGGGTCGATGAGGTGATATGTGTATGTGAAAACATTCAGAAATCAATGAAAATTTACCCATATATGAAGATAAGTGTGTGCATCTGGGCTTACAAGAACAATTACCGACAGTTGACCTTGGGGGACTGATTTAGGGGACCTAATAGCAACTTCAATGAGTTGAGGGACCAAATCAAGATGTTGAAGATTTAAGTGACTATTATTAAAGAAGAAGAAAGAACCCCTTACTCCTAGCTACACCGCAACAGTTTAAATTTTATAAGAATCAGCAAGGGCTCAGTCTTAATTCCCTCTGATCTAATAATAAGCTCAAGATAACTTACTGAAGTTCCAGGTGATGACATTTGCTATATACAAAATAGAGCATGCAAGTAGGGGAAAAAGATCCCCTCAGTCTTCACGCCACAACAAAACTTCACACATGCTCGAGTGTGAAATGATAGGAGGAAAAGGGCACAAAGCAGTGGAGAGGAATATATTCATAAGGGTACGTAGCAGCTCCCAGAAAAAGAGAAGAGATGAGACATATTGCTCTTGGATCATATGATATCAAAAAATAATGATAATATTTTAGCAAAAAGTGGTGGGTTTTTTTTTTTTTTGCAGTTTTAGAATGAATTATTTAAATTCTTTCTTGTTCATTCTCTCTATAGTCTGTCTCCTTAATTTGTTAATGTTATATTTGATATGAGTACGGAAATAGAATAGTAATTGTACTAAATTTGGTACCTCTTTGGTACAACATGACTCAAGTTTATCTAGAGAAAAAGAACTTAAATTTCTCTAGAAAAAATGTGTAGAAATTCAAAATATGTGAATGATTTATTTTTGTAGTACTTTTAAGTAAAAAAGAGAAATGATATTAATTTGCTTATTTTACTGATACCATTTGCAAGAAAGCTGATATTTGAAATCATTTATATAATTTTCAACATAATAAATATTTCTATACTACATTTAAACATTTTTGGTTTTCTTTGGTACCAGTCCACCAAATCTTTCATATTTTGCAATTAGTCCTCCAAATCTTTCATATTTTGAATTAGTCCCTCAAATCTTCATATTTTAAAATTAGTCCCTCAAATATATTAAGTGTTTTGAAAGTAATCTCCCAAATCTTCACATTTTGGAATTAGTCCCTCAAACTTTGTTAATGTTTCGGAATCAGTCCATCGAATTAGTAAAAGTTTTAGGAGTATTCCCCCTAAATAAAAAAAGCTAGTAATTAGAGGGCCTAATTTTAAATAATTATAAGATTGGGGGACTGCTTCAAGTTTCAATAACTTGGGAGGCTAATATCAAATTATTAAAGATGTGGGAGACTACTATCAAAATAACCCCACATTTTATACTTTATATTATTGGATAAAATATGATAAGAGA
>BQKN01066908.1:569305-583562 GCA_022839385.1 Asparagus kiusianus
TGGAGACCACAACCTCGAAACTTGTGAAGGAAAAACAAGGGGGGGAAAAATAAAAGAAAGAAAAAGCGGAGAATGAGGAAAGTGCAAATGCATCAACTTTTTTCCCACCAAAGGATCTGAACCCTCGTCTTGTGTCCATTGCTTATATTTTCAAAAGGAAATGCTTTGCATTAAATTAGTGAAATAATCTCCATTACATTACATTTCTTATAGGGGCTGTATCTTGAGCACGGCACAATATTTATCTTGTCTCTTTCTTTTCCCCTTTTATCTTCAAAAGATTTCATCTTTGCGACCAACAAGCTGAAATGGTTTTTCTTCCCTCTTCATTCTAAACCCCTCTCGTTCCCTCATTTCTCAAAATTACAGTCTCAAGTCCTTTTGAGGTTAGCTAGCAATGGTGGAGAGAAAAGGGGTTGCTGCTCTTTTCTTGCTGTTGATTTTTCTTGATGGGTTTTCTTCAGCTTCAGCTGCTTCTCCAGCAAGTGGGTTTCTAAGTTTTCTGATTTTTTTCTTGATTTTCTAGCGTTAGGCTAACATTTCCATCTTATTCTCATTAATTCCGGTAGAAATTGTAAGTGGGTTATTTTCAAGTGCACTATCTCATCTCCTGAAGAGAATTTGGTCCATCACTCCAACTCCAAAGACAGGTAGAAGCTCCCCTTTTTTTTTCATTGCTGGGTCTAATTTTGTTGGAGGGTTATGATTTGATTTTGTTTGATTTGTTCTTTTCCTCCCCCCAAAATTTCAGTAATTAGTGGCCGGCCAAAGATGAAATTTGAAAGTGGTTATAGTGTAGAGACTGTTTTTGATGGGAGTAAGCTTGGAATTGAGCCATTCTCCGTCGCGGTGGCACCGAGCGGGGAGCTGCTGGTTCTTGATTCAGTGAATAGCAACATGTATAGGATGTCAATGCCACTGTCAAGATGTGAGTTGGTTTTCTGTTATGTTTCTTGTTGTTTGTCTTATTTCTCACTTGGATGCAATAATGCTCCTGAATTATTTGAAGATTTGTCAGTATACTGATTACCCAACTTGGGCGGTTTGTGATACCGCTCATATAAATCTTGTTCTTTTTAACTTTCTTTTCCCTCCAGTATAAAAGTACTGAGCCAGCGAAGTTTTGGCATTTAGTTCTTACGTGTGAGACTCTATTATATGTTGTACTTCTGTCTCTTATTGCATAAGTGTTTGGGATTTTATTTTTGAATTGGTTTATTCAGCAGTTGGGATTTTATTTTTGAATTGGTTTACTCAGCAGTTTGTAATTCTGGATTTGCTTTGTAACTCAGTGACCTGTTATAGGAATTTCTTTACTGTTTGTAAACCACATACAGTGCAGAAGGCATTTCAACAAAGAGAACTGACCGATAATGGTGTTCAAAAACATCAAATTTAACTTGCTGCCTCCGTTTAACTTCATCGCATTTAACTCTTTGTTAGTATGGACCTCGTGTTTAAAGTTTGTAATATTTGAAAAAAATTTCATCTCATTTTTCTGATTTCTGTATTGGTAATTGGTTGGTGTCTTCTGAAAAACAATGCAGATAGCAGGCCTAAGCTTATCGCTGGTTCAGCAGCAGGATACACTGGCCATGTTGATGGGAGACCACGAGAAGCAAGAATGAACCATCCAAAGGGGTTTACAGTTGATGACAGTGGAAACATTTATATTGCTGACACCTCTAACATGGCCATCAGGAAAATCAGTGACACAGGTAAATTGAGTATTCAATATTGAAAAAGAACTTTTTTGGATTGATTTTCTGCACAAAATAAAATTAGCATATCTTGTTTTTAGGGGGTCCTAATAGCTTACTTGTAATAGACATGTACGATGTGCAATTTCTGACAATGAAAGTTTTGTGTCACATCCTACCTAAATAACTCATATGTGATCAGTTTACAACCATTGGCGGGGGAGTTGATATTGATATTTAAGGTATTACTCGAGTAATTTATTGCAATAGTATGTCCATAGAGCTCAAAAACTCCAGTTAGTATACAAGTAGTTTGTTAGCAGATGCATTGATGAATGGGGAGAGAACAAAGTAATAACACTGCAAGCAACAAATGCAGATATATTTGCAAAATCAAAGTCCGATCTATAATCGACTTTCTTATGTAGGAGTTTCAACAATTGCCGGAGGGAAGTGGAATAGAGGAGGGCATATTGATGGGCCAAGTGAAGAGGCGAAATTTTCTAATGATTTTGAAGTGGTTTATATTGCAAGCAGCTGTTCTCTTTTGCTGGTGGATCGAGGGAATCAGGCCATCCGAGAGATCCAGCTCCACTTTGATGACTGTGCTTACCAATATGGGTCTGACTTTCCAGTAGGTAATTTGATATCTAATTAGTACTCTGCTATAAACTATTACCTTTGCTAAATTAATTGTGTCTGTGGATAGTGCCTTTGATTGTTTTCAGGAATTACAGTAAATTTTGTTCCTAAATTATAATTGCAGGAATTTCTGTGCTCCTTGCTGCTGTTTTCTGCGGATACATGCTTGCCTTGCTGCAACATAGAGTTGGAGGAATGGTCTCTACAGAAGATGTAAGCTTATTATATTAGTTTAGTGTATTTCTTTTTCGTGTTACAAATGTTGAGAGGTTATCAACTGGACTTATTAATACCTCCCCTCTAGCGGGCTTCCATAATCTCAAAATGCAACTACTAAACCAGAGGAATCATGTTTAAACTTTCTCTCAACGCACACCTTTTAATTTTCAGATTTTAATTTCACTTGTTTTGAGATGTTGCCTTTCTCCTTTACTTCCGTACTTAGAGTGAAGAAGTGAAGATAGGATCCTTGAGCTGTCTTGATTCTTTGATACCCAACAAAAGTTGTTCATGTTTTATCTTTCTCTTCACTTTCCTATTGTTTAGATATGACAGTCACACTTATCTCTTGCTTTAAATTTTGAGTCTTTTTCATTACATACTCCCAAATCATCAATATTTATTAAATAAATTATCCCTCAAATCTTGATATGTTTATTTAATTGCCCCCAAAATCCTACAAGTTTGATTTTTCTACCCCAAACCTTAAACTTCACGATATCTACAACAGGGATTTTGATCAGGTAAGTCTAACAGTGGGAGGGTTAGAATAGTAACTCTCGCCTTCAACTGTTTAATAGTTTGGTTTTGGGGTAGAAAAATCAAAATTTTAAGATTTGGGGGTAATTTAATAAATATTGGATATTTGAAGGGTAGTAGCCAAAAAACCCTAAAATTTTACCTTCAATTTGATCTACACTAAGCCTTAATAAATTTATCATGCAGGAAAGTTTAGCCCCTTCATTGAAAGCTAACATACCTCCATACTACCAAAAACCGTTGAAATTATCACTCAGGCCACCACTAATCCCAACCGAAAACGAGCAAGAGAATCAAGAAGAAGGGTTTTCCATTAGCAAGCTCATCGGTGGTATCTTTAACTCCACATTCTCACTTTTCAGAAAGAAACCAAAGCAAAATCAACACCAAGCATATTATCATCATCAAGGGCGAGTACACTCATGGCCTATGCAAGAGAGCTTTGAAATCCCACATGAAGATGAGCCGCCGCCTCAAATGGAAACTCGAAATCCTGCTTCTAAAAAGGATTATGCTTTTGTGTCGAAGGATTTGGAGAAAAATCATTATTTAAAACAGGGAAGACCATATTTAAAACAGCAGTATTTGCAGCAGCACAGGCAGCAGTCTCTGGGTCCTCAGACTTACTATGAGCAGAGCCTTGAGAATACAAATGAGATAGTTTTTGGGGCAGTTCAAGAGTTGAATAGTAAAAGAAGGGCAGTTGAGATAAAGGCAGTAGATTATGGGGAACCTGTTTATAATCAGTATGGTGTTCGATCCCGGGTGCATTATAATGGTTACAGCAATGGATTCTAGAGGATTATATGTATACATTTTCGCTTAGTTGTGTCGAATAGTTGTTTATCGGCTTTGGTAATCTTTTCCTTATACATTTTTGGTTATTTTTCTGTTCATAGAATGGAGGGAGAGCTAGCAATGAAAGAAACAACAATCTTATGCCTAGGGTGTGTTTGGTAATCAAGGTGATTTTCTTATTGTGTTTTTTAGAAAAACACCATGTCATTTTCTTATTGTGTTTTTTTTAGAAAAAACATCATGTCATGGTGTTTTTTTTAAGAAGTGTTTTGAAAACAACATTTTGAAAGTTATTGGTCAAACTAGTTTGACCATTTATATAGCGGCGGCGGGCGGACGACGGGTGGACGATGACCGTCGGCGGCCGGAGGGAAGCGGCGGGTGGCCGGCGGCGGGATGGTGGGGGGTCGATGGGTGGCAGTGATGGCAGGCGGCAGCGGACGGTGACAGCTGCGGTGGGCGGGCAGTGGCGGGCCGACGATCGACGGGCGGTAACGACGGCGGCGAAGGGAGGGCGGGCGGCGGAGGTTAGCGGTGGGGGGCGGCGGCGACGAAGGGCGAGGGGGAAGCGACGGCTTAGGTGAAAAAAAAACATGATCTCAAAAACACATTTTTGGTGTTTTAAGAAAAGCGTTTATTTTTTGGGTTTTATAAAGGGTCAGGTCAAAAAAAACAGCACGTTCACAAAACCCGTTTTATTGTTTAAAAAAAAAAGAAACGTCAAAAACGCTCTGGTTGCTAAACGCTCCCTTGGTTAATGAGAAGAAATTTAAGACCAAGTTTAATATGTTTACTCTTTAATTATCAACTTTTTGTTCAGATATGCATATTTGCGTGACTGGGCACTGTTTCTCCTTGCTAAAAGTTTTGTTTTATAGAAGCCTTTCGGAAAAATTATAATTGATGTTGAAACTGTGTAGATTCATAGTTTTCCCGCCATTTGACCCATAGCTGTATAGTCATCCTTGAAACTGTAACTCCTTTTACAGTGATAGAGTGGGCTAAATAGCGCTCAAGTACCCTATAGTTTCGCTTACTTAGCGTTTATTTACTCTCACTAGTTTTTTGTGGCATCTATATACTTTTAAGTTATTTAAAATTGGTATGTTAGTGATCCTAATTATGTAAATGTGAAAGTTTTCATTTAAAATGTTCCTTTGTGATACTCATGGGCTAAGTACAGAGCTTTTTAAGTATTAATTTTGTTAAATATACAATTGACCTATCAAAATTCTATTTTTAACTTAATAGTTCTATTTTAAAGAGTTAGGATTGGTTTAATGATAAATTCAAAAAATATTAATAGTTAGAAAACTCTATAATTAGCATGTAAATATCATAGAGAAAAAATCGAGTGAAAATATTTACGTCTGCATGATAAAGAATACTAACTTATTAATTTTAAACAACTTAAAAGATATATAAACGCTACGAAAAACAAGGGAGGTAAATAAGTGCTAAGTGAGCGAAACTCGAAACTGTGAGGTATATTCTATTTCGCTGAAAAAGTAACACTTTCTTGAACGTGAATGGAAGTGGAATAGATTATTAAAATGTGCCAAATATGAATATTAATTATCACTATGCAGTAAGCGTACAACCTCTAGTTATGACAGTCATTGTAGAGCAAGAGAAATGGAAATCATTTGAATGAGGAAAATGGGACACTACATTTGGATATGTTAGTCTGCTCATTCTTTCATGTTGAAGAGACGAGAAAATTTTCCTACTCAGGTACCTTCACGGCATTCCAGTTAACTGTAAAAGACCCAAAGCAATGTGAATATAAACCATTTAATTTTCAACCATCTGTTTGAAGGAGCAAACTAGCAAGGTTACATAGAAAACAGTAGTTTCGAGTACTTGCGACATTAGCTGACACAAACAAGCAACATCACCTAGATTTATACAAGAGTGACAAATGAGGTGAATTCACGGTCTATTATCTCTCATAGGCCTCCTCAGAACCAAACCAGCGCTGTGGTCTTTGGAGCCCTCTATTATGCTGAAGCCTGATAAGTTGGCATTTATCATATCATCTATCTTGCAGAGGCTGCCTTCAGAAGCATCTACAGTCTCAAATTGCTGCTCAGAAGTTCTCTTCACCTCCAAAACACCCGTTCCTTCATCAAAGCTGATCAAATCCTGTAAATGATCACCAAAACTCTGCAGCTTTGGCATATCATCACGGTCACTGACTAAATCTGAATCGAGTATGGAAACGGGTTCCTTCAGGGGAGTTTTCGCACTACAACGCCGAACTTGCCTTTCTGGCATAATATTTCTAAGAACTACAGATAAATAGCAATAACCTAAGTTAACAAGCCGACACGTTAGATGATAGATTGGGGAATTAGCAGCTGCGCTTTTGATGGCGGAGCAGGCTGTCGGAACTACTCGCCCCAGATTGATCCGGTAGTGCTTCCATGTCTTGTGGACAAAGTGGTTGCTGAAGATGTGCTGTCTACAAAGATGAGATAATAATGATATAAGCATTCATGACAGCGATATAACACATTTCTGATAAGGGTTAATTGCACATAGATGGTAGACCCCCTATATTTTCATTGTTGCAAATAGATCCCCTGGGTTAAATTTTTTCTTATTGTACCCTTGGTGAAATTTTGGCAGATATTGTCCCTAGGTGCAACAATGAAACAAAAGCGGCATAGGCGCAACAATGAAACAAAAGGGGCAGTAAGTTCAAGAATAGGGAGTATATGTGCAATTAACCCTTGAGATAATTCAAGTCACTTACACGTGTGGTAAAAAATGGCCGAACTACAAATCCAAAAACCAAGCCAAATAAGAGGCAAAGAACTGCAATGACGGACACAGGTGCTACTCCCAGACCTGAAATTAAACCAAATGTTGTGATAGGTTTCCTTTGTTATGTAAAAACAATGGTCAAGTAATGACTTGACGTCATAGGGTAACAATGACAGAACTTGCTTGATATATAACACATATAGTAGTCATTATGGATGCAGAAAACATTGAAGTCCAAGGTGAGGTGATATTGTACACAAACCCGTATTCGATATAGCAGTTCTTAATCTAACTATCAATATATGTTAATACCTACTGAAGTTGAATGAATATTCTTGTACGAGTCATTCATACTTTCTAACTATCAGTCTATCACATGTCAACCCGATGTAGATCAGGTTACGCCAAAAGCAATTTTCATTAATTCCAATCGAAAGTACAAGAAATTTATTGAATAACATAAAACTGTTGAAGAATTTCTTCATATACTAGCCTGGTGATGTCATTAATATATATGGGTTTTTCTCTTTTAACCCAAAGTTTTACCCCTACTAATTTAAAAACACATCCACTTTTCCAAACATCAATACACCCAATTTATCTCATCCCACTTATTTTTAAACCCAATATGCATAATACACTCATTCTTTAGACTATATTTACCCAATAAATCAAAAATTCCTAAACTACCCTTCATCCCCAAATACAACTGGTCTCTCCCTCTCTCTCTCCTCCGTTTCACTTTCCCAAATAGAGCGATTCCCGTAGAGCCCTAAGATCGATTCTCAAACTTCAAAACCCCCAAATCAATCTCAAAATCCTAAAAATAATTGTCCTAAATCTCTCTAGTTTGTATAAACGCACCCTCTCGCTCTTATTTTGGCTCCACACACCTCTCTCGCTCTTATTTTGGTTCAAGTCAATGCTAAACAGTTCAACTTTCGGACGAAGGAGAAAAGACCACTGTCGCAGATCTGTGTACTTGATTGTTTCATATCTGTGTACTTCATTGTTTCATGTTGTGTTGATTTTGGGTAGTGGTGATTTTGGACACTGAATATAAATCAAATCAGTTTTTTCTGAGCAATGTAAACATGTGATGATGTATACGTCGACGAGATGTCCACTTTAAATTTTCTAGTTTTTAAAAAAGTATAGCTCTTTATACTGAAATGTAGCACATTTTGTGAAAGTATACCTCTTTATTCCAAAGTATAGCTCTTTATGACTATAATATAGCTCTTTATTGACAAATTAGTATAGCTCTTTATATTCTCTGAAAATTCTACAACTTAGTGAAATAAATAAAATCAGTTTTTTTTAGCAATGTAAATGTGTGATGATGTATACAATGTGTTGTTCGATCGATTATTCATGTCGACGAGAGGTTCACTCTCAATTTTCCAATTTTTGAAAAATTATAGCTCTTTATACTGAAGTGTAACACCTTTTTGTGAAAGTATAGCTCTTTATTCCAAAATATAGCTTTTTATGACCATAGTATAGTCCTTTATAGATAAAATATAGCTTTTTATGTACTCTGAAAATTTTAAAACTTGGTGAAATAAATCAAATTAGTTTTTTCTGAGCAATGTAAACATGTGATGATGTACATAATGCGTTGCTCGATTGATTATTCTTGTCGACAAGAGGTCCACTCTCAATTTTCCCCTGTTTTCAAAAAAATATAGCTCTTTATACTAAAGTGTAACACATTTTTGTGAAAGTATAGCTCTTTATGACCATAGTACAACTCTTTATTGATAAAGTATAGCTCTTTATGTTCTCTGAAAATTTTAAAACTTAGTGAAATAAATAAAATTAATTTTTTCTGAACAATGTAAACGTGTGATGATGTATACAATATGTTGTTCGATCGATTATTCATGTCGACGAGAGGTTCACTCTCAATTTTTTAAATTTTGGAAAAGTATAGTTTTTTATACTAAAGTGTAGCACCTTTTTGTGAAAGTATAGCTCTTTATTCCAATGTACAGCTCTTTATGATCATAGTATAGCTATTTATTGATAAAGTATAGCTCTTTATCTTTATGGTCTCTTAAAATTTTGAAACTTAGTGAAATAAATCATATCAGTTTATTGATAAAGTATAAGCATTTAGAATTGAATAAATAACTATATACATGATCACCCATTTTCATTGATCAAAAAAATTACTCACTCAATTTATTTTCTGTATTTTCAGAAACAATAAAGAGCTATACTTTAGCAATAAAGAGTTATACTTCTGCTATAAAGAGCTATATAATTATGTAAGGAGCTACACTTTCCAAATGAGGTGACTCTTTGGCATAAAATGCTACACTTTGATCAGACAGTGTATAAATAAGGTACTACACTATGTCAGTTATGAAGAATTGTAGTACTGCAATAGCTCCCAAGGTACTTAATTGTTGCGGTATTACCATCACAAACTCTTATCATTATAAAAGAACCAAGAATTTATAGAATTGTACAAACTTCTCCAATGTTACTAGCAAACATGTTCCAGATTAACAATAAAAAGAAAAAAGGAAAAAAGAACTAAAACCCATAAAATGATAAATGAATGAAGAAGAAGAAAAGATAAGAAATCCTAAAGAACAATCTCAACAAGCTCTAATAAGGATCTCTTCCTCCTACAACAACCCAACCATAAGCCTCAGCAGGCAACTACACATTATTTATCAAGTTCGGTGGCAGCCCTTAAAACCCATCATTCATGGGCTACTGCATCGGTGCTGGTGATGACTGACCCATAAGCTCGTATCTGACGTCATAGCTGCCGCCTCCTCCTCTAACGATAGCCTCTTGTAAGTCGTGTTCCTAAATGTTGCTGCCATTATCACCACCAGCCTTGCCGCTATCAATTGCCCCACTATGTCACTCCTAACAACCTGCCCTTGTCCATAGCGTCTAGCGGCGTCGGCGGTGGCAGCAGAAAAGAACCAGAGAGGGGAAAAAACTTAAAGTAGCCATGGAGGGTGACGACGAATATCCTTGCAAGGACTTGGAGAACCTTGGAAGTTAGGGATTGTCGGAAGAAATTGGGGAATGAAACCAAGAGAAGGGTCATTTCCTTTGTTTTGAGATTCGTAGATCTATTTACAGATTAAAGGATGGGTATTTTGGGAATTTTGAGAAATACTATGCATAAGTACCTTACATTAATAAGGATTGGGTTTAAAAATAAGTGGGAGGATATATCTTAGGTGCATAAATATTTATGAAACTGAATGGGTTTATAAACAAGTGGGGGTATAACTTTGGGCTAAAAAACAAAAACCCCTAATATAGAATTTGATGAATCAAGTAATTTGCATTAGGAATAAATGATAATTCTATAGAAATATGAGATGGTTATATGAACGTTAGATTGTATCCTTTAGCAATAACAATATCTCAAATATGCATACCTGCTTGTGTTCTCTGTGCGCAATCTTCTGGCTTCAAATCCAATTGCCGAATCAACCCATTTCCACGATCAGAGATCAGCAAGGCACATATTGTGGGAACATAAACCAGGTCAAAATCATCTGAGAAGGATGCGTTTTGAGCAGGCCCGTCAATTTTGCCCGTTTTCTGTGAATAGCCTCCAGCAATTGTGGTAGTCATACCTAGGTATATAAATGTGACGAGAAGGTTACTATTTTGAAATATAAAAATGAAACCAACAAGATAACCCACTAACAAGACCAACATATAAAGAAGAATCAGAAACAAGATTAACAAAATAACCCATTAACAAATCATAATCCTAACAAGTCAGAATGCAAATAAGTATGCACAAAGATATAAAATTGACACCTAGGAAAACGAGAGCAAGAAAGTTCTTGGAAATATATCACAATGATAAAAGCAGGAGAAAAGATAGATTACAAGTTGCTAGGAGGTTAGAATCAAAGGCCAAAAGTGTTAAGAAGAAGTCCATTTAAATTCCCATGCTCTTTTAAGGCTTTTTCTTTCTTTCTGCAGTCATCACTCAATAGAAGTGTGATACTTCTAGTTTTCTTATCATGCTGTTTCATATATTACCCACAAGAGATGTATTAACAATTAGAGATTGTTCAATAAGGAGGAAATGAGGGAGAATTCATAGAGAAGGTTAAGAATATGTTGTGTCAGCTAGCAGACGTGATGCAATTACATTGACATTAAATGGAGCCAAACGAGGCCCTGAGGTAATCCTAGTATTTAATAAAGCTGAAGGAAATAATTCATGCAGTGAACCCAAAAATATGAATAAAGGCTTTGTTGTGTTATTTCTGTTGTTGTTGTTAACATAAGTAGCAAGATTCTCAGTTGCCGTCAATAATGCATGACTTCTTATAGAGCAAAATTGTTTTAAGAAGGATGCTCATATAATTAGACACAAATGAAATGAGATAGCATCAAAGAATAACATGCTGCTAATGAACAACAAGATCAAGGCTTTTCCCAACAACTATAGTATGCGTTTGGCTTTGGCATATTCTCTCAGTTTCAAGTCACCTCTGAATCAAGAAAAGAAATAACAACAAGAGTAAAAACAAAGGAAGGTAAAAACTTATGCTACCAGATGTGCTAATCTTGCGAATGGCATGATTGATCCTATCCGCGACATAAACATTATCCTTCCCGTCAATTGCGAAGCTACGAGGCTTATTGAACATGGCAGCCGTCTTATCCCCATCAGAGAACCCAGCAACACCTCTCCCAGCCAGAACACTCACCTCACTCTCTGCATCAAATACCATCCCAGAACATATATAAATGGAGTAAAGGTCCATTTGCGCTTTAATCCCCAAAGTTTGACAATTTGATACCCCCAAAGTGCAAAAAAAAAATGACAGCAATTTTATTCAAGTAAAGAATTCCCTTCCCAAATTTCAGATTTTTGAATTTGGGAACACGGTTAGGCCTTTGGGGTTTCAAACTGTCAAAATAGAAGTTGATGGTATCATAAAAGTTAAAAAAGGAAGGAACTTTGGGGTATTAAAGCGCAAAAAAAAAACCCTAAAATAAAACTAAGAAGAACAGCAAAGAACCAATCTTTACCCTGAGAGATTGGGATGGGGAGAGAGTAGAAGACGGAGTCGGTGTAATCGAGGAGGAGGAGATCAGTCGATCGATGGCGTGGGAGGAGAGAAAAGGGGTGGATTTTGTCGGGGATGAGCCTGTATTTGTTGAAATCGATGACGGTGGACACTGAGTAGCCTAATTCCAACTCCAACTTACAATCAGCTGCAAAAAATAATAATAATAATAACCTCGTGAGTTGAAAAGGTTAAAAATTTGAAGCTTTTCCCTTTACTGGTGCAGTTGGAAGCAGACCTAGGTTAGGTGAGAGAGTGAAGAGAAAGAGGAGGAGAAGGGAGAAAAAAAGCGGCGACTTCATCTTCGTCGTCGTCGTCATCAGCGCGCTCGTCGACATCGGAGACTGAGACTGTGACTGTGTGTGGATCGGCGATGGGTTTTTTGAAGAAGACGGGAATAATTATTGGACTGGCTTTACTTTGTTTGGGACCTTTTGACGTCAGCTCAGTACATTAGGGCCCGTTTGTTTTGATTTTTTTTTGAAGAGGAAAGTAGTGTGAAAGGTGCCAAACTGACAAAAACTGGTCAAACTTTCTTACAAAAACGTCTTTAAAATGATATTTTTATAAAAAAAACTATCAAAACTGACAGTCTTGACAAGCTTTCCTCTTCAAAAAAATCAAAACAAACGGACCCTTATCGCGGTTAAACAAGAATTCATAACATGTTGGCACATAAAACGGGCTTTTTGGAAAGGCATGTGTGTGGTTAATTTGTGATTTTTTTATGTTAAAGTGTCCTTGAGTTTATTTTTTAAGCCGAAGTCATAAATAAGTGTTATTTTTTAGGATAATCTGATACTCTGTCTTTTTATTAGAAGTGAACAATGAATCGTACTCCATTTTAAAAGCACAAGTTCGGAAAAAAATTTTGATAAACAAAAATACTCTTCTATTAAGTAATAGTATGTTGATAAATTGATGAATTCTTATTAGATATTTATAATATGAAAATAATGATATAGATTAAATTAAAGGGAAAAATGCTTCCAGCCCCAAAAGCTAAAAAAACGTGCTTCCCACCCCCCAAGACTTGGTCAATGGGTGTTTTACCCCCAAAAATAAAGATTCTGTTCTCTGAGCCCCTAAAACACAAAACCCAAGAGATTAAAATATGTGAAGATCATAATACCATTCTCTCTCTCTTTCTTTTTTTATTAAAATATAATGAGGATTATTTTATTATTTTCGTTTTCTCTCTCTCTCTCTCTTTATCATAATGTACTAAGATGATAGTTGAAATGATTGATGATAATTATTTTATTATTTTTGTTTTTTATTATTTTTGTTGTTTGTATTGGGAGATTGTTAAAGTTACGGGTTAATTATTAAGGTTACGAGTTAATTGTTAATGTTACGGGTTAATTATTAAGGTTATGAATCATCTCTCTCTCTCTCTCTCTCTCTCTCTCTCTATCATGATGTTACTTTGATAATATTAAAATGATTGAAGAGGATTATTATTTTATTATTTTAGTTTTTTATTATTTTCGTATTTTTAGAATATTCGTTGTTAAGTATAATAGTTGGTTGTAAAGGTTATGCATTGTTTGTTAAGGTTACGGGTTGGTTGTTAAGCTTACGGGTTTGTTGTTAAGGTTATGAGTTTGTTGTGTATGTTACGGATTTGTTATTAAGGTTACGGGTTTAATTGTTAAGGTTACAAGTTTAATTGTTAAGGTTACGTGTTTAATTGTTAAGGTTACGGGTTTAATTATTACGGTTACAGTTTAATTGTTAAGGTTACGGTTTAATTGTTAAAGTTATGGGTTTAATTGTTAAGGTTACGGGTTTAATTATTACGGTTACATGTTTAATTGTTACGGTTACGGGTTTAATTATTAAGGTTACGTGTTTAATTGTTAAGGTTACGGGTTAATTGTTAATGTTACGAGTTTAATTGTTAAGGTTACGGGTTTAATTGTTAATGTTACGTGTCAATTGTTAAGGTTATGGATCCCTTCTCTCTCTCATAACCTTAACAATTAAACCCGTAACCTTAATAATTAAACCGTAACCTTAACAATTAAACCGGTAACCTTAACCATTAAACTCGTAACATTAACAATTAAACCCATAACCTTAACAATTAAACCGTAACCTTAACAATTAAATCGTAACATTAACAATTAAACTCATAACCTTAATAATTAAAACCGTAACCTTAACAATTAAACCCGTAACCGTAACAATAAAACCCGTAACCTTAACAATTAAACTCGTAACCTTAATAATTAAACCGTAACCTTAACAATTAAACCGTAACCGTAACAATTAAAAACGTAACCTTGACAATTAAACACGTAACCTTAACAATTAAACCCGTAACCTTAATAATTAAACCCGTAACTTTAATAACAAATCCGTAACATACACAACAAACTCATAACCTTAACAACAAACCCGTAATCTTAACAACCAACCCGTAACCTTAACAAACAATGCATAACATTTACAACCAACCATCATCCTTAACAACGAATATTCTAAAAATACGAAAAGAATAAAAAACGA
>BQKN01066908.1:588562-604122 GCA_022839385.1 Asparagus kiusianus
AAATTATAATTATTCTAAAATAATTCTTTTGTCAAACAAATTTTATTGTTTTATTATAATTACTCTAAAATGATTTTTCACCAAAATAATTTATTATAATTATTTTAAAATGATTATTTTGTCAAATAAATCCTTAAAAAATCATAAACTAATCTAAAATAACTTTATCTTATTTTATCTTTACAGTATCTATATTCAAAATATTATTTTTAGTATCATTCGTCAAATAAATCCATACATGTCATCACGGTATATGTATTACAATGTGAATGGTCATACGTTATTGTCCACAGTCCGTTTTGTTCACGATAGTTCTATACGTTATAGTTCTCAGTCTAATATGTTCACGACAGTTCCGTATTTGTAACGAATAATTATTCGGGTAACGAGTTCGTATGCATAATAAATCTGTAATCAATCTAAAATTGTTTTGAGCAAGAATAGGGATCTTGCAAGCAGCTAATTAAATCAGGGCGGATTGAATGATAAGTCAAGAGGGTATCGGGATCTTGCCTACGAGACCGTGGGGTCTGATGATGATGCTACGATGCCGATGCGGACGCGGCGTGTGGCGATCGAGGCGACATAGCGGATGGTGGTTCTACAACTAGGTGTGCGTCGGCATACGATCGAACAGATGGCGTGCGATGGAGGAGACGGGGCAGATGGTTGGCAGTGAGCTCGACGGCGAGGCGGAGGGGCTGTCGGGTTTGGAATAACAGTGACGAGGTAGGTCGGCGTCGCTGGTCGGCAGGTGGTGGCGCGACAGGGGGAGGAGGAGGTCGAGTAGGGGGTGCTTGGCGGCGAACGGAGGAGAAGGGCGGCGGTGCGGATCTGAGAACAGGGGGTCTCAGGCGTGGGGGAGGCCGGAGCGGTGACTGGTCGGCGTCGGCGTGGGTTCAGAGAGGGACGGCGAGCTCAGGCGGCGCAGCGGCGGTCAGGGGCGGAGCTGGCGGTGGAGGGCAGCGGGCGGAGGTGGAGGCGGAGCGGCGCTGGCGGTGCTCGAGTTCGAGCTCGAGAGAGAGAGAGAGAGAGAGAAAGCGAGTACGAGAGAGAGATAGCTGGGTGAGGGGGTTTAAATAGATAAAAAAATGAATAAAAAATTAAAAAATAAAATAAAATAATAAATGCGGTGCGCGTGCAGCCGTTTTTTTAGAAAAGAAGAGGAGAGAGATAACGGGGTTGTTGGGGTAGCTGATGGGGGTTTGACACGGGAAATAAAAGCTGGGGTTATTTTCAAATGGGTTCAGGTATTTAAGCGAAAATAATTAAAAATAAATAATTTCGAGTACTTAAAAATTAAATTAATTACATAATAATTATCTACAAATAAAAACGTACATGTTGAGCTAATACAACAGTTGATACGGAACTGTCGAAATATACACATATTGTACAATTAAACGAAAATAATTAATAATAAAAAATATATTTACTTACATTTAAAATCAAATAATTATGTGACAATTATCTACACGATAAAACGTATCCGTTATGCTAATACGATAGCTGATACGTAATAATTAAAATAATACAATAATTTATACAAATAATATGTAATTAATAATTCAACATAATACAAGAATTAATATGTAATAGTAATAATAATACGACGTATTATTTAAAATAATACATAATAGTATTAGTAACACAACGTATAAATTTCCAGAAATTTTTATTGCACGTAATTAATTTATAAATATCAAAACCATTTAAATAAGTATAAAACTTAGACTTTAAATCATAGAAAATTTCTAGAAAATCAAGAAAAATACAAATACTCTTTTAAAAATCATAATTAAATATTTTAAAATACCAGAAAATTATTTTAACTAGTATCAAAATTCATGATCCTTACACAAAAACAAAACAAATTAACGAGATAAATAATGTCTGCCCCAAAGGTCGAACCCAGAAATAGCACAGATCTAAATGTACATAGTGTGGACGAGATATTTGTGAAATCCACCAAAGAAATTAAAGAGACAAAAGTCGTTCTCAAAATTATAAAAAAAAGAAAATTAAAATAAATGGGTACGAACTGAGGACACTACGTGACAATCTCTCACTAACTAAAATTCAAATAGTTCATAATACTACATAATTAGTTTTAAAGTTTAGGATTAACCGCATTTTATATGTTTCAGATGTAATTATACTATTATTATTTAAATAGAACTATATTTACAATGTTATCTTCTCACATGCAACATCGCATACCAATATATATAAGCCAAGAAATTATAATAATTTTTATAGCACTTTCATCTCCTTCTATAGGTGTGTGCCTTTGTTATTTTCTTCTTATTAGATTAGATTAGATTATTTAAATATTATAAACTATAAAATAGTAACAATTTTCACAACACTTTTATCTACTTTCTTTTTATTAGACTAGATTAGATTATTTTAAAGCAATTAACTATATTATATGTTTAATCTTTTTCCGGTTAGAAATTACAATAATTTTCCATAGCACTTTCATCTCCTTCGACAGATATGTGCCTTTGTTTTTTTTCTTCTTATTAGATAATATTAGATTGTTTAAAAATTATGAATTGTAAAATTACAACAATTTTCACTTCGCTTTCATCTATTTTCTTCTTATTAAATTAGATCGGATTAGATTATTTTATTATATATTTAATTTTTTTTCAGATCACAAAGTTTAATTATACTATTATTATTTAAATAGACATTGTTTGTATAAAAGTCAAAGAGAATCTCACACTGTAGGCTGTCTAAAAATCACAATAGATAGCTGATCCCCATCAAAATACCGATCATGGAAGTTACACTTTGACGACTTTCAGAAGGTTACAATTTGAAGACTTTCATATAGATTGATGAAGGTTACAATCTGACGACCTTCGCAACAACTGATGAAAGCTCTAATCAACAGCCTTCACAATCAACATCGGGAGTTACAATCTGACGACTCTTACATATCAAAGAGCTAAAACAAAGATTACAAAACAACGATCTTTGCAACGTTCTGACAGAAAGAGACTACAAATCGACGGTCTTTTCAAACCAAGACGTGGAAGTCTTCCTCGTGTACCAGCATCAAGACGCACCGCGTTCATAGCCACGAACGCAGCTCAGATGTAGCTTTCAACGCTGCCAACGCAGCTTCCAAATTGCTGCAAATGCAGCTCAGACGCAGCTTCCAACGCTGCCAACGCAGCTTCCAAATCGCTGCAAACGCAGCACAGACGCAGCTTCCAACGCTGCCAACGCAGCTTCCAAATCGCTGCAAATGAGCTTCCAGACGCTGCGTTCAAGCTTCCAGACACTGCGTTTGAATGCAGAATTCACGTCAGAACACGGATTTTGCGTTTGACTCATTCAAACACGAACTGAACGGTTTCAAAACAGTTTCCCACGATCTGAGGGGATCACAACTTCACTCAGGAGTGATTTAAGGGGGCGGTTACATCCCATTAGCCCCACTTAGGAGCGAATTAAGGGGGCGGTTACACCCCTTAATCCCCTATAAATAACTAAGAAATCAGCTTAGTTAGGGGCTGGCTTTTGGATCCTTCTCCTTGGCAGTAAAGAAGAGATCTTTGGCTGGTCTAACCAATTATGGTTAAGATCAATCAACTCATCAAGAGTTTCAAACTTGCCACACAAGTTCTCCACAACGTCAAATCGTGAGGAGAAGACCACGTTTTAGTGAATCAAGACGTTCGGATCGTCAACGGAGAGCGAACTCGACGAGAGCATTCGAGGGAAGTACTCCATCGCCACCCTGAAGAACCCAGAATTAAACAAAGGGGAGAATCCAGATCAATTCTCCTCTCTTTTGTAATCAGAAAATCCAATTGTAATTGAGATTAAAGGAATACAGATCAATTTTCCTTCATTTCTTTTTACTACAAATTTTCCACCAAACACACACGTATCCTAGATCTTAATGCCAATTGTAATACTTATATACAGGTGTTGATTAAAATAAATTTTATGTATAGGCTTAACTTATATGATCCTACTTTAACCGGATTAGATAATTTAATTTTTTTTACACTCAAACTCTTTCACAAAATCAAAAGAGAGTAGCAATGCTATAGCTATAAATATCCATAAGACCACAGATATCTCGAAAATGAATGAAGAAAACTACACAAATAAAAGCCATATTAATTACCCCCAGACATCATTGTTTTCAAAATCACTATTCTTCATCTCCCTCTATAATATATATCCGCATACCCAAATTAAGCTGCTGGAGTTTATCCCTCACAAACTAAACCATTGATCAACCCTCCTTTTTCCTTTGTACTTAAATTGTATAACATTCATTGTGATAAGGACTCACCTAGGTCCTCTGCTTGCCTTGAACGCTCAATAAAAAAAATATACTAGGTATCGTAGTTAGTTAATAATAAGATCCTGTCATTATAAATAAATTAAGTAAAGATTAATAATTCTTTAAAATGTATTATGTTTCTCTATCTTCCATTGCAAACCTGTTAGTGTTTATTCCTGACCCAAGAGATTTTTAAAATTAGTCTCGAGTGTTGCTTGCATTAAAAAAGTTATGTTAGAGGGCCCAAATAGTCTGTTTTATAGTTAAGATTGTCAACACATTTTGTCTCTGATGCATATCAATTATGAGTAATAATATAATTTGATTGATCTAAGTATATCCTAATATTTTTCTAGACTCTTGACTTATCTTTTACTCTTTATTATATACCAACATGATATCACAATTGATGTAGACGATGAAAGTACTACCGTAGAATTGCATAGGAAAAAGATAAAGGTGGAGAATGATTGATCTTGGCTCAATTAAATATGAATAAAGAATGAATAAAGGATAATATTTTTTGAATATTTTATAGTAAAACTTAATTTTTGAGTAAAATTAGAAACCTTTAGAAGGGATTTTCATGCAAAGTTTTTAATACGCTTATGTGAATGAATTTGTCATATAAAATTATACTAGAGTCACCATTAATCTTTAATATTTATTTTTTTATTTTAAGTTTATCAATAATTAAGATGTCTTCCAGTCTTGTAAAAAGTATGTGCTCTGTGCTGAGCTTATATAAGTCATCTTAATATTAAGTATTTGGTTATATTTTTATTAATACATCAACAATATATTATTGTATTTTTTTCAAACTTAATACTATATTTAATGACTAGAATAAACAAATTGGACATCGATGATTTAATCTGATAAACAAATATGTTACATGACGTTTGATATATATAAATTAAAAATTTTAATATTTTGTATGCAAGTAAGTAAAAGTATAGGGAAAATTACTTCAAGGCCCCAAAAATGGAATCTAGATGTGTCCCAGCCCACTTTAGTTTTTCTAATGTGTATTAGCCTCAATTACACTTCCCAAGATGTGATCCAGGCCTATTTCCACTTCCCAAAAGAGAAAAAAAATCCAAAAAAACCCTAAACTACCCATCTTCTTCTTCTTCTCCTTCTCCTTCTCTGCTTGTCCTTTTTTCCATGAAGACCACAACCCGATCCTCACACTCTGCATCAGCTCCGGGCCCAACATCTTCATCTCCGACCGCTCCCTCGCCCACCGCTCATTCGTCCACCACGGGGCCCACTTATCTGATCGCCTCCCTACCACTGATCCCAACCGCGTCCTACTCCCAGTTATATCCACGTCCTCTGCCTCTCTATCAGCCATGATTTGAGGGAGTAAGATTCGTTCCTTGTTCTGATCTAGGGATTCCTTTTCTTGTTGGATCTACAATACCTGATCTAAAAAAAGCTTTCTTTTGATATTTTCTTTGTTTCGAATCTTGCCCCTTTTCTTTCCCATAATAGCTTCTATGAGTTTAAGAGCAAAGATCTATTCTTTATGCAGATTTGTAAATACCAACTTTTTTCATTTTTATTTTTGCATGAGCAGACTATGACGTAGTCTAATGATCTGGTAACAGGACACATCATCTCCACCACCATTGGAGGCAAAAATGGTGAACCTAAGAGAGTAAGCAACTCCAAAATTGAAGCTTTATGTGAAATTAATAATGTAATATTTCCCGAGTAAATCATGGGCGTATCTATTTACACTTACAGGCGATTAGCTATATGGCTTGTGAATTTATCTACTATCCAAGTCAGTGAAGAAAATACCGATGAGGATGAAGTCAAAGGGCAATAGATGAGGATTATCGGGTTATTGGGTTTTGGATCTGTATCAAATGGTATATCGGACTCGGAGATGGCCGATGATCGACAATAGAGGGTGGGGCCCGCCGTTGGAGCAGGATAGTTGGAGGGATGAGGAGGGGCAAAGGGAAGAGCGACGGCAGAGGCGGATGTGAAACACTTTTGTAACGAACCGATCGCCACAACCGATCAACTTGCAACGAACCGATCGCGATTAATATGAGTTGCGGATGTGAAACACATTTGTATGTATGAACTGAAGTACTTTTGGGTGTATGTAATAGCTAAATACTTTTGTATGTATGTAGTAGCTGTGTATATGAACTGAAATACTTTTGTAGGGATGTGAACTATAATGCAAATGTGATATCTAAAATTGATGCACAAATTTGTCCTATTAACCATTGAAATACTTAGTGATGCGGTATAATTATGTACCAAAATTACAAGTACACAATTGATCAAGTTATAGTAATAAAGTATCGATCCCACGAGGAAGGTGATTTTAAGAGATTATTAGAAATGGTTCTTATGTTTTGTACGTGACAATTAGGAATAAATAATAAGTGTGATTGTGATGAGTGATTGTTGTGAATATATGCGAGAGATAGTAAATTGAATTTTTAGAGGAGAGAATGAAGAATCAAAGAATAAATGAAATCACAAGGCAAGAAAGAAGAATGAATAAAATCAAGAAATAAAACCAAGAATGAAAAGAAAATTAAAAAAGTCAAGATGGAGGATTCAAAACAGGTAGGAAATTTAGAATATAATCCACTAGCTAATTTCAATTACAAAATACAAACTATTCTCTTTTTATCATATTTCAACTTAGATTTATTAAGCATAGATTATCAAACCATTTAAGGAAAGTGTAACCTATCAAATTATCATCTAAGTCAAAATTACTATTCATGATAAGAGCAATAACAAGATAGTAATCCTAGAATTCATAAGCATAACCTATCAAACCATTTAAGATAAGCATAGATTATCAAATTCTTCTTCTACCGATTAGTTTTCTAGTTGATTATCCTAAACATGAATATTTTAAGTGTAAGAGAATAATTTGCATAATATAAAGGAAATTAGACTAGCATCATATAATTCTAAGATTCCTACAAGAGTTAATTTCACATCTTAAGAAATAAAAACAATAAGAAAAGGAACTAATTACAAAAAGAAAAAGAAAATAAAAATCTAAACTATGAACAAGAAATAAATCTAACTACAAAGAATAAAAATCTAAACTACAAAATAAATTGTAGAAATTAAATGTAAGAAAATAAATCTACTCTACAAAATAAAGTACAAAAAGAAATAAAAAACAAGAAAATAAATCTACACTACAAGCATGAATGTAAATCTAACTAATAAGCAATAATAAAGAAATTACTAAAAAGAAATAAAAGAGAAAAATAAAAGAAATGCAAACCTTCAAATTGCTCTTCATCTCCATCCTCATCATTCAACAAAGAGGAGAAAAGAAAATTTAAAGATGAGAAAAATTATTATTATTAATTGTAATAAAAGTTACAATTTTTGGAAGGCCTTCTCAATTAAGAGTAGCCCTCCTCTCCAAATGGAGTTACAAAATTTTTCACACATCTAACCCCTCACTCTCTACCCCTATTTATAGTAAACATCAGTGAATGAGAGCCATTGGATCGAAATCTTATCTAAAAACATCAATTTTCAGCCTTTGATTCGTAACAAACTGCCCAGTGTATCGATGCCAGCATCGATAGGGGTATCGATGCTGGCATCGATACGGGCATCGATGCCTGCCTCTCTCTGGTTGCTGTCCGAACTTGTTTTTTCTTTTGGGCTTTGGGCTTGGACAAATCTTTGATTTCTTCATTTATTTGATTTGAGCTTTGGCATTTCTTGAGCTTTACTTCTTCTTCTTAACTTGGGCTTCTGGATAATTTGGAAATTGATTTTCCAATGGGCTTCTTTGCTTCATTTCTTCATTTAATCAACGGGTTTTTGTTGAGAGATTGGAGTTTGAGATTTATTCCTCATTAACCTGCAATTAAAAGATAAAAATAATTATTAGTGGTATATTTATTCATATAAAATAGATAATGAGGGTATAAAACTGTAATAAAATGCGATTATCACTTAGAAATGTCATTAACCACTGAAATACTTTTGTTAGCTTGTTAAGTTACTCTATCAGATTGTTAGATTGATGCACAAATTTGTCCTATTAACTATTGAAATACTTATATATGTTATTTACTACTGAAATACTTTTGTTAGCTTGTTAAGTTACTCTATTAGATTGTTAAGTTACACAAGTAACATGTTAATCTTTCTTGGTAGCGTGTTAAGTTACACAGATAACATGTTAACTTTCGCAGTTAAATTTATAAGTTACACGTATAACTTGTTAACTTTCTTTGTTAACTTGTTAAGCTACACAAGTAACATGTTAACTTTCGCAGTTAGATTATTAAGCTACTCAGACAAATGGTTTCTTTTGTTAATAAGTAATTACTAAGTAAGATGCAATGTTCCAAAACTCCAGAGGACAAGAGATGGGCCAAATGGGTTCTAATTATTTTGGGGAAGTGTTGTTGAATAGTTTCTTTTGTTGTAATTCCCAACTCTTTTGATAGGTTCTGTTATCTGCAATTTTAATCATCGTGTAACATACATAAATAAAAGAAAGTTTCTTCATTCACCTACATTTGTTTATTTATCTATGAGTAGAGTGTAGAATCGATGAGAAATTTTGGATCAGAACAGGTTAGGAGGCGCATGAGTCGTTTTGGGTGCTGCGCGGTCGACCGCGGCATAAGACCAGTTGACCGCGAACGTGCACAAGCCAGAGTAGGAGTGTGGACTTGGCGCGACCGACCACCGCAGTCGACCGCGAGACCCTGTAGGTGAATTTGGTCTCTATCGCTAGATCACGGTCGACCGCGAGCTTTGAGCGGTCGACCGCCAATCGGGTCAGGGCCTGTTTTGTGTTTCCTGTTCTTATTGGGTTTGGTGTTTGCTATAAATACCAACATATGAATTAGGGTTTCTTTGGCTTTGTTTGGAGATTGGTTGGGGATATTTGGAGCACATAAAAAGGATAGTTTTTCTGAGCAATTGTTTGAGGGTTTATTTGGAGAGATTAAGAGATTTGTTTATGAGATTGGTTGATTGGTTTGAGCGTTTTGTAATCTCAGTTTGTACTCTTCTTCTTTATTAGTGAAAACTCAATCCCCTTCTTGCCACGTGGACGTAGAAAATTTGCCGAATCACGTAAAACTATTGTGTTTGGATTTGTGCCATTATTTTGATTTATTTGGCCTTTATCTCGACGTTTGTTTGATTTGGTTCTCGAAGCACGCCCGTTTGGTTGTCCCACTTCCGCGCCGCGCACAACAATTAGTATCAGAGCTCCAGATTCCAGATCTAGGGTTTTGTCTTGGTTGGAGGAGTAGATCAATTTGGAAGTTTGGCTAGGGCTTCGTTTGGTGAGAAAGATGTGATTTTTTTGGTAAAGACTCTATCTTTTTCAGTTTGGATCTATTCTTCGTTTGTTCCGCATTAGTTTGTTGGCGCTTGGGCTATTTGGAGGAGTAGATCACTTTGGAGGCTCTTCGAGGATTTTGGTTAGAGATAAATGTGGGATTTTCCTATTTGTGGATCTCGTTGCTGTCGTACGGGGTGCGATCGTTTGGAGACTCTTGTTAGGGTTTCATTTGGAGGTAAAATTCTCTCCTTTATAAGTTTGGATCTATTCTTCATTTGTTGGTGCTTTGAGATAGTTGGCAGAGATAGAAGGATTTGAGGCTGGATTATTTGTTTGTTGATACGGTGCATTGGATTATTGAGAAGTGCCCTTGACCTGCATATTGAAGTCCTTTGAGCAAGTTGGTATGAGCAAGGAGACCGAGGTGGAATTTGGCACTTCTATTTGATGATTGAGGGGTCTTCTATTTGGTGTTCATTCAAGCATTTAGGGGCCTTCTGAGGAGGCATCATTGGAAGATAAATTGGTATTTTGGTTTTCTATGTTGGGGATTGTATGTAGGAAAATTGCAATAAAGAAGATAAAAGAAAATTTGAATTGATTCCTTTGATCTCGATTACAACTTGATTACAAAAGAGAGGAGAACGAAATTAGTTCTTCCCCTTTGTTTAAAACTGGGTTCTTCTTAGTAGCGATGGAGTGCCTCCTTCGATTGCTTGCGTCGAATTTGCTCTCCGTTGACGATCCGACCGTACTATTATCACGTGGGAACGATGAACTTCTGTAGGAAGTTTTATACGTAACTCTTTAATGAGTTTAAGAACTCTGAACGAGTTAAAACTCTGTAGATAGAGTTGTTAGAACCGAAAATTCGGTTGATGATCAAGCTTTTATCTGTTGTCGAAGAATCCTCTCGGATCTGATCTCCTGAGATTGATTCAAAAATCTTATCTCCAAGGATTTCACTGCTGCTGTGGAAACCTGAGTGGTTGAGATCTTCAATCGCCTCCAAACCCGTGCGGTTTAGATATTGAGAATCCAATCTGCCAAAATCCAACCTGTCAGCCCCTAACTCAGTTGAGTTTGTTGAGCTTTTATAGGGGGATAAGGGGTTGTAACTGACCCCTATATCCGCTCCTACGTGGGCGAAAATCCCTCAGAACGTGGGGAATCAGTTCTGAAACCGTTCGACTCGTGTTTGAACAAGTCAAACGCCCAATCTGGCGTTCAGAACCCAACTTCGTGTCTTAGGATTGAGACGCGAGGTTGGGTGTTAGCTGAACATTGATGAACGCGAGGGTCGCTCGCGTTTTGGCTTGTTGCCTGCTTGGTGACGCGGGGGTCGGTGTGGGTTGAACCCCTACGAACGCGAGGGTCGCTCATGTTTGATTTGTGACTTGGAAACGCGGGGGTCGCCTGCACTTCCATAATTGTGACGCGGGGATGACTTCCGCGTTTTAGAAGAAGTTTGTTGACTTGTGACTTCTTCTGTAAGGCGTTGCAAAGACCATTGTTCTGTAATCCTCGCTTTAGCTGTTGTGGAGTATGAAAGTCGTCAGATTGTAACCTTCACTGTAGATTATGAAGCCTGCTGAATAGAGTTTCCATCAGTTGTCGGAAGTGTCGTCGAATTGTAGCCCTTCTCGATCTATGTGAAAAGGCCTCCATTCGCAGTTTCTTCGTTTATCGACCCGAAAACTATTTGATTGTAGCTTTCGTTGTAGGAGCTTAGACGGGAATCAACATCCATGGTGTCTTTTAGACGAATATTTGCCTACAACTCTCTACCAAGCAACTCACTAACTAAGTCCAACCTTTTATTTCTCAAATCATTACACTGCTCATCAGCATCTCTATTAGTCATGCTGTTGTCGCAGCCATCAAGATCAATCATCTCAGAAATGAGGTCGTGTTTGCGGTGATTTGAAAGTCATTTGATGGTGACCTCCATCGTAGGGGCTTGTTTTAATCAGCTATCCATTGTAATTTTTAGACAGCCTACAGGGATTGTACTAGGCATTTGTGGGTTGCAACCAAGTCCCGTTGGTTTTAAAGTCCTAGTAGTCAACAACAGTTGAAGAAGTGTATTGGCAGAAGGTGAAGATACTTCATTCCGATTTTAGCGGGAGGTACAAAAGGGACCTATTTCTACATTTGTGTCGAGCTCATGATTGTTTGAGATACTTTATTAGAGAGGAAACATTATGGCGACGAGATAAGATGACATTTTTTGATTGGTTGTTCTTTTCTGGAGGGGATCGACGTTGGTCGTCGAGCATTGGTTCTGGTTTAGGAGGTTCGACATATTTCGAGCATCTTAGTCATAGTTTGTCGACTGCTATATTTGGAGTTATTGGATCTGGTAGAGCTGCTTTAAATTTTGGTTGGCGTCGGATATTTGGTTACTCAGCACTTGGTCACATCGAGGATGTGAAATTTGATCCGATTGCGCGTTTAGGATTCAGAGGCTCGTTTGGCTATCATTTGAGAGCTTCTGATTTCGTTCTGAGCAGGTATGTCACATTGGACTCTCGGAAGGTGGAGAGTGTTGATCAGATCAGTTGGATATTGCAGCGGGTGGAGGGTGATGCTACTCCATATTGGGTGGATATTACTCCACATACTCTAGGTCATTCTGTATTATTTGAGACTTCAGCTGAGGTGACACAGCATGGGGATCATTCGATTTCGGATGCAGATGACGTGTTGATTGTTTTGAGTGCAGCTGATAGGCGTAGTTTGGACATGGTCATTGGTTCACCTCAGGCAGAGGTTTTTGGATCGCTTCAGTTTGAGGTTATTGGAGGTGCTATCAGTCGCAAATTTGGTGATGATGAAGGAGGGTTGTGTGCTTTTCTATTGGATTGAGGGTCTTTGGAGGCCGTTTGGGTGAACTACGTGAAGGCTTGATTCCTTAGGCAAGAGGATACGCAGGCAGTCAGTTTTGATGCAGCCGATTTGGTGAGAGACATCGATGTTTAGGAGAGTGTTCACACTTCCGTTTGGATCTCGACTTGTTGTGAATTGAGTCCGTTATCGTGAATCATTTCACTTCATACTGGACGCAACAAGTGAGGCATTTAGTTTGGTCGGTGTCGACTCGGTTTTTGGAAGAAACTTCGTCGAGGTGGAGAATTGTAGAATCAACGAGAAATTTTGGATCAGAACAGGTTAGGAGGCGCATGAGTCGTTTTGGATGCTGCACGGTCGACCGCGGCACAAGGCCGGTCGACCGCGAATGTGCACAAGCCAGAGTAGGAGTCTGGATTTGGCACGGTCGACCGTCGTGGTCGACCGTGAGACCCTGTAGGCGAATTTGGTCTCTGTCGTTGGATCGCGGTCAACCGCGAGCTTTGAGCGGTCGACCGCCAATCGGGTCAGGGTCTGTTTTGTATTTCATGTTCTTATTGGGTTTGGTGTTTGCTATAAATACCAACATACGAATTAGGGTTTCTTTGGCTTTGTTTGTAAATTAGTTGGGGATATTTAGAGCACAGAAAAAAGGAGAGTTTTTAGCAATTGTTTGAGGGTTTATTTGGAGAGATTAAGATATTTGTTTGTGAGATTAGTTGATTGGTTTGAGCATTTTGTAATCTTAGTTTGTACTCTTCTTCTCTATTAGTGAAAACACAATCCCCTTCTTGCCCCGTGGACGTAGGCAATTTACCGAATCACGTAAAACTATTGTGTTTGGATTTGTACCGTTGTTTTGATTTGTTTGGTCTTTATCTCGACGTTTGTTTGATTTGGTTCTCGAAGCACGCCCGTTTGGTTGTCCCGCTTCTGCGCCACACACAACATAGAGTTTCAATAGGTGCAGTGTATAACTAACTTAGTTTTGTATATAAATGAAAATACACCCTTGTCCATATATATTGTTAATCCGAACTGTTCATTGTTTTCTACACATCACGTGTGGTTTGGAATCTCGGATCCTATAATTCTAGCAACTCGAGAAATGTAAAATAGTTACATATCGTTTATTTCTAGGTAAATAAATGTATAGATAGATTAGAAATACAGAAGTTGTGTGGCTTTTAATGTCCATGGATTTTAGAATGTATAGATCGTAGTGACCGACATGGATCATTTAAATCGATGGTCAAGGATTTATTTCCAGAGGTCTGTGTAACTAAGTTAGTTACACCATGTATGTGTTATAACCACATCCGTTATCTATCCCATTGGATTGTTTTTAAAATTTCATTATATGGCATCACTTCATATGTTAGGACTGAGATGTCTGATTATGCTTTAATGCATGTTTGAATCTATGGAAATTTTACGGAACCCATTAAAAAAATTAAGTCCTACACCATGAATTCTCTCATAATAAAAATTCTCTATCAAAATTTTCTGTTGAATTAATGCGAAGTTTATTTGAGTAAAATGGATGGAAATTGTTATCACATTGCTATGATCAATACAACCCTTTTTTTCTTTGGACTTTTCATATTCCATTTTGTTTCCATCGAAATATTTAGGGCCTAAGCCCATTAGGCTTGAATTTAAATTAAAACATGCATTTAAATCGATTTGGTGTGCATGCCCAATTTATTGGCCTATGGCCTGCTATACAAACTAAGGTGTGGATTAGGTGCTCTGCCATAAAGCCCACTAGTTTGAAGGATTTTTTTTTTTTTTTTTTTTTTTGTCTTTTACTCTCTTTCTCAGTTTTTAGATTCTTTTCGCTTGGTTTGCTTTCCTGTAACATATAATAAGGACCTAAGATTCTGAGCACTGAATCCTTAAAATGCTCATTAGCTACAAATTTTTTTAATGTTACTGATAAAACATCACCCGCTAGTTTCTAAATTGGAGAAAGTGCATCCCCTCAATGAAAAAGAAATAATAGAATTTACTATTAAACTATGTACCGTTACAAATGCTAAACCATCATTACAATAAGGATTATTTTCATCTCGGCATTTTGTAATAGAGTGTAATAATACAAGTGATCATGGAGTCTATGTATCTACGCGGATAAATCTTAATATTACTAATTGAGATTGCACAGGATATCCGGATGTAAATAATCCTTTTAGTAGATATACAAGTGATAACATACGTTGAAAAAAGCAAAATAATAGAAAATTAACTAACAACTAGTAATTATTTTGATAATTGGGCTCGAATAACTTCCATTTTCCATTTAAATGTACCTGATTTGACTATGTTTGCTAATTAGTATTATAACTTCAGAACCGTAACTAAATCCAGTATTTACTCTTTTTACTTTTTTCATCAATTAATTCAAATCCAGTACGGTACTGTAATAAAGATCACCTAATACAAACTTAAGCAAGATATTTCTCGCTTGTCAAAAGTAGTCCTAAGATTTTTTTGGCTAACTCAGGGCCCAATTGGGTTTTCCAAATATAGTAGAGATATACTGCTTCCCATATATAACCCAACATGTGGCAAATAATATCCTCTCTCTCTCTCTCTATCCTTGTCATAGGAGGGGATTTACTCCTTGACACTTATGTGACACAATCCTTATCATCCTCAAAAAGTAGGAGAGAGAATGTGAGTTGGTGGGGATTTGTGCTTACTTTATGAGGATGGTGGGATTGTGCCACATAGGTAACAAGGAGGGAAATCTTCTCCTATGATAAGGATACACATTAATCTCATATATATATATATATATACTTATATGTCTAAATTAAATAAAGCACTTTACTACCAACTTGCTCCAAGCAACTTGGTAGTGATGTGACCTAATCTTGTCCCTACATCTACATTGGAGTTGGTGAATGGTGGTTGAGGCTCTATATTCGAGGTGTGATGTAGGGACAAGATCGATTAGGCCACATCACTACTAAGTTGTTTTAAGCAACTTGGTACCAAGGTTCTTCATTTCTCTCATATAAGAAATATGGAGAATCTTAGGGGCTGTTTGGATTAGTTTTTTTTGGTGGTAAA
>BQKN01066908.1:609122-620301 GCA_022839385.1 Asparagus kiusianus
AGAAACTATCATGCAAGTTAAAAGAACTAAATCTTGTTTGTTTTGAGGCATAAGTACATCATGAACACGCACATGCAACGTACATACGTAGCTCTACTTTCTCCAAATTACTCCCTAGGATATTTTGTTTTTGACTTCAAAATTTGACTTATATTGATATAGTAGAAGAAAGATAGCTATCTAATCTAAGCATTAAAAAGGGAGAAAAGAAATAAAGGGTGAAGGTGGTGGGTCTATGTACATGTGCATTATTAGCTGTGAACTGTGATATTGTAACTACTAGAATTCTAGAAATGTGTGGCTATATGGAAAGTGAGATATATATTCATGTGATTGCATGTGAATTCCGCCCCGTTACAAGATATAACAACTAAGCAAAAGCCAAATTAAGGGACCAAAGCCATCAATTTCCTCGTGGATGCTCATGCTGATGATGTTCATGCTTTCATATTTTTTTTCCTATATAAGAGGACAAGTAAAATATAAGGTATATCTATTACAAAATAAAATAGAAAGTCAGAAAACATTATACAGAAATTTTGTCATAGTTATGTTAGAATATAAAAATATAATTCTCAATCCTCATCACAATTTCAGCGTTTCACAAATTTAAAGTGGATTTTAAAAAATTTGACGATGATGTGTGATTCTAGATTTTAACTCATAAAAGAAGCTTCACTCTTAACTTTAAAGTTTTGGTGTAATGGTTAGAGACTTTAACAAACTACAGTTCAGATCAGTGTGGCAAGTTGCAAACTAGTCTTATTTAGTTTTAGATCAACTATACTTAGTCTAGATTAGACTAAATTAGTTTCTATATAACTTAGTTTTAAGTTGAACCTAGTTTGACTAATTTTCAAACAAAACTAGCCTACGATGATATTGAAAAGAAAGAAGAAGAAAAAGAAGAGGGAACAGTAATGGGAGAAGTAGAGAGTCAAGAAGTGGGTCGACACCTTTATTTTTCCTCTCAATATGCTTTTTAGAGCGGTTCTATTTCATACCAAGAGGTACTTTGTTATTGTTATTGTTATTGTTATTATTATTATTACTATCTATCAAGCAAAAATGGGCCCAACAAAAACTAGGTTAGGCCAACTTTCTTTTTTGCCAAGCTAGGAGTAGACTATTGGCCCAAATTTACAACTAAAACGAGTAAACTTGACCCGCGAGTTGCCGCGTCATCTGCTTGAAAACAATCAAAAATATAATTTAAATATTTGATCTAAAAATATATTGTACACCTAATACTTTGAATAAAATAGCAAAATATATCATCTTACAATGATACAAAACTAAACATATAAATATTTAAAATTAATTCTTTCAAGTATGTCAGATCTAAGGTGATCTAGAAAGTGTGTGGGTTTAAAAGTAAATGAAGGTGAAACTTTCTGTTTACAGATAAAAATTCTTTTTAAAAAGTGAGTGAGTCTAAAAATAAATAAGGCAAAAAATCCACATCTACAGTTACTATGCTACAACATTAATATGAAAAAAAGCTAAAATATAATGGCTAAGACATCTAGTTACATAGTACACCTAACTATTTAGAAGAAAAAACTATGAATATGAGTTAGCTCAAAAAAATGGAGGAGAACTTTGGGCTTAGAGGCAAAAAAAAAAGGATTAAATTTAGTTAAAAATACATTGTAGCTGACCACTTAAAATAAAAATATAATGACTTTGGATTTAGAATGAAAATATATAATGTTATAACAAAATATAGAAACTCACATATGATGAGTTGGTGAAAAATGTAAAGTGAGTTTAAGATTTACTGGAATGAGTATTTTGGATAACAAGAGTGATTTTAGAGGTGAGCGACATCAATAAAAAATTAAGGCAAGATTTTGGGCGTATAGATAATAACTCCTTTTAGAAAAAGAGAAAGTTTAAAAGGCAATGGACTAAACTTTTGAGTTTATACACAAAATACTTTCGATGACGCCTCATTAGCATGAAAAAAATGCAGCATTATTAAGTATCTGATTTATATAATACATGGTGTACAAAACAATAGGATTTCTATAAAACCCACCCATATAAAAGTGGGGTACATGGTTTACACCATTAATAGAATAACCATAATTCACAAACTAACCATTTAACCACTCATGAGTGTATACATTACCCTATTGGATATGATGTTCTCATAGAATCCCTACTCTACCTAACCACTTAAACAAAATTTTACATATTAAAATGAAATATAACAACTTACATGTATAGAAAACTGCCAGAATACTTTTGATTTAGATTAACAAATCTTTGCAAAGTGGGTGAATTTAAAAATAAATGAGCATAAAGCCTTGAACTTATAGGAAAAAACTCATCTACATACCATTTACGACATTGCAACAATGTGAAAAAAACTTAAAATAATGCTCAAGCATTTGGTCTAAAATATTGTACACTTAGATTCTTTGGGAAAAAATATATAGTAAGTCAAAGTAGATTATTACAACTTAATCCATATGTATAGACCATCACAATTCGGGTTTAAAAATAGGTTGGTGTAGTTTCTAAGTGTGATTTCGAGGTGTGTAGTTTAAAAATAAATAGATCTAATACTTTAGATATATAATTAAAAAATCTTTGTAATGGGTAGGTTTAAAAATAAATAAGGATAAGATTTATAGCTAAATAACTAATATATAGTTGCAACTTATGATATAACAAAGTCATTAAATATAAATTAAGTTTAAAAGTAATTTATTAGAGTATTTTATGTCAAAAGACTAATTATGAAGTGAGTGGATTTAAATAGAAATTAAGAAATTTTGGGTTTATAAAAAAAAACTCTTTATATGGTCCTTCATTATATTATATTATTATATTATTAGAGTTGATGGTGTATTTCAAGTTTATGATTACTTTTTAAGTGGGTGAGCTTAAAAGTAAATTGAGTATTGGGTTTATAGATAAAAATTTTATTTATTTATTATTACTTTAACTACACTGAACTCGTGTTGCGGAACTAAGAAAATTTTCAAACCCACAGTGCACTATGTACTTGAGATGAACTTTTAAAGTGGTGGATTTATAAACAAATTGTGCTGAACATTGAGTTTATAAACAAAAATTAGTTTTTTTGGTCAATGGAAAAAACTTTATTCATTTACCAAAATGAGAAGTTTTACATTTTCAAATCCAAGAATCAATCTGGATAACATCTCTCTAGGAGCTAGGGCTCAATTACATCTCTCTAATTCTTTCTCTTATATGCAATGAAAAATTTTCATTCAAGATTTTAGAGAAGATGGAGATTTGAATAGCTCGAAAAAGCACCTCAGGTTGTTTAGCTTTTTCCTGAAAGATCTGAAGGTTTCTCTCACCCTATAACATGTAAACCGCGATACAGCTAATGCCATTCGCTTCAACTTTACTGTAAAATTCCTCTTTTTCCTCAACATGTGACTGAATCAGTTAATGATGCAATCCCAGCTACAAGATTTTCAACTAAGCTTTAACCAGTCCATCACCAAGTTCCACACAATAGCTGAATACTGGCATTCAAAAAATAAGATGACAGCAGATTTCCTGATTATTTGAACATAATGCACACTGATTTGAAGAAAGAATTCACATACGACACAATCTATCTTGAGTTAATAGCCTTGATTACGCAGCTAACCATAAGATAAAAGAGTATTTAGGAAATTGTAATCCATCCCATATAGTATTATACCAATTAGCAAGAGGATTAGAGTGTAGCAAGAGCCTGTAAATAGAAGAGATTTTAACTCTTTCATCTAAACAGCAGCTACCAATGGCATTTTGCAGGTTGCTAATAGATCCAAATCTGCCAATCAGCATGTCCCTAGCTTTTATAAGTTGTTTCCACACCCAAGAATCATGTACCCTTGCTCTAACCTGCCAGATATTCGCTTGATGTAAGTAATTATTGTGCACCCATTTTATCCATAGTAGGTTCTTCTCGAGATGTATCATCCACAAAAGTTTAATAGCAGCAGCATAGTTCCATATTCTTGCCGAAAAAACTCCCAAACCTCCATGTTTTTTATCTTGACAAATTTTAGCCTAAGAGACCAGAGGGATTTTGTGGTTCCAGAGAAAATCCGAGCAAAGTTTATCAATTTTTTGTAATACTCTAGTTGGCAAAATGTAGCTGTTTGTCTAGAAAACATGAACTCCCAAAATCACTGATTTAATCAACTGTAAACTTCCCACATAGGAAAGAGTTCTTTGTTTTTGCCAATTGTGAAACTCCTTAGATATCTTGCTAATAAGGAGAGAACAATCCAACCAAGACAACCTCTTTGTAATAAGAGGCATTCCCAAGTATCTTACTGGCAATATACCTTCAGAAAAAATCAGAAACGAGCAAATCCGAGCCTTAATATTGTCATCAACACCACTCATATACACAGAGCATTTATTTGGTTTTGTTTCCAATCCAGAAACACTGCTAAACTCCTGGAGACAACTGTATAATCTTGCTATATAACTCATATCAGCCCTCGCAAATAAAAGAAGGTCATCGGCAAAAAACAGGTGTGTAATATTCAGTCTGGAGCATTTAGGGTGGTGCTTAAACAAGCCATCATTTTTGAGAGAATTGAGTTTCCTTGATAAGTACTCCATACCTAAGACAAGCATATAGGGGGAAAGGGGGTCTCCTTGTCTTAATCCTCTAGCTCCTTTGAAGAAACCATGGAGAGAACCATTTATTGATAGAGAGAACTTTGGAGGTATAATACATTCCATAATCCAAACAATCATGATATTAGGAAAACCCATCCCCTTTAACATAGCTTTGATGAACTCCTAATTGATGGTATCAAAAGCTTTTCTAAGATCAATATTTAAAATAGCTCTTGGAGAAGATTGGCTTCTACCATAATGTTTTATGAGTTCATGGGCTAATAAGATATCATTAGAAATAACCCTCCCTTTGACGAATGCACTTTGTGCATCACTGATAAGATAATCCATCACCCTTTGAATCCTACTAGCAATTATCTTGGTAATAATCTTATAAACACAATTGCAGCAGGAAATTGGCTGAAAATCAGAGGGTGACTTTGGATTGAGAATCTTAGGCACAAGAGTGATCGATGTAGTGTTTAAGGCACCAAGCAACTTACCAGAATAGAAGAACTCCTCCACGGTAAGAAAAAGATCCTCATTAATCACATTCCAAGCTACTTTGAAGAACGAGACATTATATCCATTGGGTCCAGGAGCTTTGCCATCAGACATGGAGAAACTTGCTTGCTTTATCTCTTCTCTGGTAACTGGGAGACTCAAGCTATTACTTTGAATTGTAGAGAGAATCGGACCATTAGAGATAACACGAGGGTCAGGTCTTGTAACAGGAACTGTAGTGTCCAATAACTTTCCATAATAATCAATGAATTCAACAATGATGTCTTACATATCAGTTATTCTGACCCCGTCTTTAGAATAGAGAGACAACACTCTATTTTGATGCTGTTTTGCTTTCATAATTGAGTGAAAATATTGAGTGCATTTGTCTTCATGAATTCCCCATTTGATATTAGTTTTTTGTCTATAAAAGGAGGTTTCACAATTTAACAATCTGACATATTTACCAAGACATTCCTTCTCTTTTGAGATCAGATCAAGATTAAAAAGATCATAATTTAACTGATTTTGAACCACATTTTGGTCCTCCTTTGCCCTTAGCACTTGCTCACTAATATTCATAAAGTTTTTTTGTTCAGTTCATTCAGAACATGCTTGAGCTTCTTTAGTTTTACATGGAATTTATACATTTTATAGCCAAAAACATCTTGTTCCCATGTTTCCTTAACCGTTGAAAGGAAATCAGGATGATTACTCCACATTTTAAAAAACTTAAATGACTTTTTCCCCCAAAATCCTCATCTTCTATTGTTATTAATGCAGGAGAATGATCTGAGCAGTTTGGCACTAAGTATTCAGTCTGATTTGATGTATATTGATGAATCCAATCTTTATTTACTAATACTCTATCAAGCCTACTCCATATCCTTGTATCATATTCTTATTTGTTACACCAGCTAAAAAATAACACTCAGTAGTTTTAATATGCACAAGCTGGCATAAAGAGATGAATTTCTGAAAATCTTCATAGTCAGAATCAGATAGAAGTGTACCTCCAATCTTCTCTCCATTGTTGATAACTGTGTTGAAGTCCCCTCCAATAATCCATGGACAGTTAACTTGTTGTTTGAAGGATAACATGTCATGCCAGAGAGCTTTCCTTCCAGACATGTCATTTAAAGCATATACAATTGAGATTAGACATGTTAACCTGCCATCTTTAGAGTCAATTGCACAAGTTACAAATTGATTTGAGGAAGAGATAAGACGCATTGAGAGAATCTCACTATCCATAGTATCTAAATCCTTGCATTATTTGCTTGATGAACATTTGAAATCCAGCTCTAAACTTTTGTCACCTTTTTTGCAATTAATTGCATCTTATTTACACCAACTTCTGTTTCTAGAAGAGCTATGAAAGGAAGCCTGTATTGATGGATAAATTGCTTCACAATCTAATGTTTAGAGGATTTGTTAAATCCTCTAACATTCCATATAGCTAAATGCATTAAAATCTAGACCCACCCCTATCCATGCTAGAGGGGTCTAAAACATGCTCCTAAAACACCAAAGGGGAAAAATGTGATGCTTGAAAATAAGATGTCCCTTCCTCATTCGCTTTTGGTTTTGTATTAGCTCTTCTTGCATAATTTTCTTTGTTCACACTAGAAAACCCAGCAGCATTCACAACATGTGAGAATTGATGGGTTAGTTGAGCAGTATCTCACCTGGTTACTGCTTGTGCATGTTTATCTGGTGTTTGCATTTCATTTTCAGTTTGTACTGTGTTATTGCCTCCTACAACATCAGGAGTTTTTCCAATCAACTCCTCAGCAACTCTTTGCTGTGCACGTGCACCAGCAAATGTTTGTGCACTAACAGGAACCTAAATTTTCCTCCCAGTTTGCCTTCTACACTGCTTAGTCATGTGACCAATAACATTACAAGTATTACACCACCTTGGCTTTAGCTCATATATAACTTTTTGAGTGAAGCTATTACCATCAGGCCCTTTAAGAACAAGTTGATCAGGAAGGGGGGATTTTAAAGGCAGCTTAATCTCCAAAAGAACTCTAACATAGGACAACCTTTGCCTAGTTGCTGCAAGTTTATCAGTGGTAATTAGCTTTCCAATGATACTTGCCACTTTGCTAATCCCAGTAGGACTCCACAGGTTCAGCCTTAGATTTGGGAGTTGAATCCACATAGGGTAGCTATAATCCTGTATCTTCTCAATGTCAGTATCTATTGTCCATGGCTTAAGAACCAAAGGTCTAGCCCCAAAGAATCAAGGACCTACTTCAAGTATGCCTCTCATATATTTTTCAGGCTGAAATTCAAACAGGAATACACCCTGTTTAATTAAGTGAATTGTAGGAATAGAAATTTTCCCCCATACCTTGTTGGCATACGTTTCCATATATTTGAATCTAACATTAAGCCCAATTACATGACTAATTAGAGCAAATTTCCAATAATCTTCCCCTTCACGCCACTCCTCCATAGAGAATGTAACAATATTATCTTGAGATGATATCATAAAATTTAGATTTAATCCATTTCCATACTTTCTGTTTTCAGCAAACATGCTAGCATAGGATTTTAGAGATGCATGAATATTTTTCTCTAAATTCTCATCTCCCCCCCTTAGGCAAATGACCTGAATCATTTGAAGTATCTATTCTATCCATCTCAGATTCAGTATTCATAGATCGATCACTTTGATCAACATGAGAATCCATATCTATATTTTCATCATCTTCCAGAATGACATTCTCTATTAAGCAATCCTCCTCAACCTCATCCACCCAAAGAGAAGAGTTAGAAGATATAGCTAGCTGCCGAGGAATCAAAAGACCAGATCTCAATGGAGGTAGTTGAGGATTTGTCAATGGTTTAAATTTGGCAATGATCTCCTCCATCAGCAACTTCTTTTTTGCTCTTTTAGGACCAGCGCTTTCCATCTCCACAACAGAGCTTAAAGAAGCCTCTTCATCATTCAATCCTACATGTTCCATTGGAAATAGAAGGATAAGCAAAGATTGAATCTCGAATCTCATTGCTAGTAGCTCTCTTTTCCCCACTCTTCTTCTTCCTCATTCAAATCTTGGCGGAGGAGCACGTTAGCAACAACAAAAAAAAGTTATTGTCTCTTTTAAGAATAAGCTATTGGGGTGTACTTTATGAATAGTGCCAAACTAAGTTACTAGCCCGGATAGCTTTAGTATATATATAAACTAGCTTAATAACTTTGCCAAACAGATCCTTCAATTTAGACAATATTATGGATAGGAGTAAAAGACATAACAATTTTCATTTTCAATATATGCCAACTGAATTGAAATAATTTTCTGTCACACGATATCCCTTCTCGACCATGACACTCTAGAAGCTTGGTGGCAGACATTGAAAAATGTCGGGGTACATATTTGAAAATTACTAAAAAATTAATGAGTATTTGCTATGGGGGTGTTTGGTTCACCCATTTTTTAGAAAAATTTTAGGAAAAGAACTGACAATGTCAATTTTATAATTAAAAATTTTCTGTAGTTTTCTATAAACTATATATGTTTGGTTCAAAAAATATTTATAGAAATATATATTTTCTATAAAATAGGGAAAAGTACAATATTTTATAGAAATCAACTTTCTCTCAAAATGAGAGGAAATTGATGAGAAATATGATACATTGTTTTAAATAATAGTTTTTGTACAAGCTTATCCATTTTCACTTCTCAACTCATTTTCTATAAAGTTGATTTTTCCTCTTTTTGTTTTCTGAACCAAACAAAGAAAAATTAAAAAATAAAAATAACAAAACATCACTTTTATGAAATCACTTTACAAGCCACATCAGCATATGAAATCACTTTACACTATTTTCACAACTACAAACAAACAATTGAAAGTGATTAAAGCTGACATTAGGACCCACTTTTTTACACCTTCCATCATTTTACATGGTAAAAACATACAACCAAACGAGCCCTAACTGTTTTCATAGAAATACATAAAAATTAATTTTTAAATGCTTTCTCTTTTCTTTTCTTTTTTTTTAATAGAAAGTGAACCAAACAGCCCCTACCATACGACAAGGCAAAGGGGGACCTCGGCAAGTTCCATGTTCTCCTTCTTTGGGTGTTTACACGTGTGTGAGTTAGAAAGTTGGACAGCTACAGAGACAGCTTATATCTTCGCTTGCACTAAAATATTGATCCCCTGTCACCCACGTGTGAGGAGCTGTCAGACATTGGCACAATAAAGATTACCCCGCGAACGTGGAAATAGCGGGCGGCCAGCTACACGACAAAACACGACAGGGCCAATTTTTTCACTTCTTATTTTATGACCTTCTTGAAAAATAATTCGTAAACTCCTTACCATCCGTCGCAATAAAATTATAAAAACTATAGAGTTTTAGCCGTAGTGGATGATATTTGGACACGCTACGAGAGCATTCCAAATTCAGTTCTCATAGACCATGAGTTAAAAGTGGATTTAATAAAAAAAAACAGTGTGACTTCAAGTTTTAACCCTTGATAAGAGTGCTTAATTAATCTGAAGCGGCAAGTTGGCTATGAAATTATAACCATCAATCTTTACTGTAACTTTGAAATTTTGATATAATGAAAGAGACATTTGATATCATTTCTACTAATCACCTATGAAATTTCATTATATATATTGTAGAAGTAAGTGAGATACTTTTGACAAGATAAAAAGAGAGATGGATATCCTCCATCAACGTGCAGAGAGAGGAAAAAATAGACGTTTCGAGCTTCGTACCCAAACACATCTAACTAATATTATTTTTATTTTATTTTAATTTTAAATTTAAATTTTATTTTATTTATTTATTTATTTATTATTATTATTTTGATTCGTAACTAATTAATATATCAAACCCACAAGGATTTTAGGTTATCTACAACCATAAATTTGAAAGGACATGCACGTCCCAGACAACGGTGGATCACATGGAGGCCTCCCTCCCATCTTATACAAATACAACCCTCAAGGGCCTCAACCTTACTTAAGGACCCCTCTCATTCTCCTCTCTTCAACTCCTCCTCTTCTCTCTCTCTCCCTCTATTTCTCATTCTTCTTACATTAATATCAAACAATGGAAGGAAAACTTAGATTGACAGAGGCAATGAGGAGGAGACGGAGACAACATAAGACCTCGAGGCTGAGGAGGAGATCTCTCGGCGTCAATTCGGTCCACCGGAAGGTGAAAGAGCTCAAGAGGTTGGTCCCCGGAGGAAGAGGTTTGTGCTCTGAGCAACTTTTCACGAGGACCGCAAACTACATCTCTGAGTTGAGGATGCAACTCCAAATGTTGAGAGCCCTCTCTGATTTATATTTCCCATGAGATTTTACGATATGCAGATCATACGATGGGTAGATATACGTTAATTTATATCCGCAATTCATTTTAGTGGTATTTCTCTTGTTCTTTTTACAATTTTTTTGAATTCTTTGAAAGGAAATATTGACTGTTGTGAATCTTGTGATGCTAGCTGTCTTATAAACTCAAGTTAAATAGTTATGAACTGACGGCCTTTCTACAAAATATTATGAAGTTTATATATTCTTTTCAATGGCATATGATAATTATATTAAGGAACACAAGCATCTCGTATATTTTTTCCCTTAAATTTCAACGATTCGATCTGTTGCTTTAGTTGTTTTCATTTATTGAAACCTAGAGGCAGAGAGTTCTCTATTGTTCCTGTTTTGTGTTGGCTTTGGATAGGATCAGCCTAAGCTTCTTTACTTGCAATCACAAGGGATATAATAGCTAGGAAGTGGCCGAATTGTTGAAGATGGAGGGACTGCAGGAAAACAGAACCTGCAGGAAATACTGTAGCAACCGAAAACAGAGAGAGAAGAGGAGAACAGAGAGCTTTTCTTTCGGTGGAGAAATTTTCCACTTTCTTATTTTCGTTCTACATCTTTACATAGATTGTTTACATATATATATAGAGAGATAGGGATAAGATTACAACTCTAATCTTTATCCAATACCTAGGAAACCTATCCTAACTAGTATTCTTCTACAATTAGAACTCTATCTAACAATCCTACCAGATTAACAACTCACATT
>BQKN01066908.1:620311-630670 GCA_022839385.1 Asparagus kiusianus
ATTGGAGTTGCTTGTAGATCCTTTGCAATCTGGTTTTATTAAAGATAGATTTTTGCTAGATGGTGTTGTGGCAGCTCAAGAAATTATCAATGATTGTTTCCAGAATAACAAAAAAGGAGGGATTTTGTTAAAACTGGACTTTGAAAAGGCATATGATTTGTTAGACTGGAACTTTATTTTAGAAGTCTTGAAAGCAAAAAAATTTGGTTCTAAGTGGATTAAATGGGTGACCTTATGTTTGAAAGATGGTTTATCTGCCATCAACATTAATGGTAAACCTGGAAATTGGATTATGTCCAAAAGGGGAGTTCGTCAAGGAGATCCTTTATCACCTCTTCTTTTTGTTTTGGCAGCTGATTCCTTTACTAAGATGTTGAAATTAGCTGTTGATGCTCAGCTAATAGAAGGTTTAGGTCCTGAAAATATGAGCAATAAAGTTATATGCTTACAGTATGCTGATGATACTTTGATCTTTTGCAAAAAACAAAAAAGAGCATTTGACTGTGCTGAAAATGATTTTATATTGTTTTGAACTAGCCTCAGGCTTAAAAATAAGTTTTAACAAAAGTGTTATCATTGCTCTTGAAAAAAATGAGAATTTACAGCAGAATTTGGCATATATGATGAATTGTAAATGTGGTAATTTTCCTATTACCTATCTTGGGATTCCTTTAAGACCAGGAAAATTGAAAAGAGATGATTGGTTCCCTTTGATTGAGAAAATTAAGAAAAGATTAGCTATTTGGAAAGGTAGATCTTTATCAAGAGGAGGAAGAATGATTTTAATTAACTCTGTTCTCTCTTCTATGCCGATTTTCTGGTTGTCTTTTTTCTTATTCCCAGTATGGGTTATTGAGAAAATTGATGTGATGAGGAGAAAATTCTTATGGACTGGATCTTTGGAGAATAAAGGATGCACTAATCTGGTTAAATGGGAAGAGATTTGTAGACCAAAACACTGTGGTGGTTTGGGGATTAAAAATTTAAAAGTGATGAATAAAGCCCTTTTAGGTAAGTGGCTGTGGAAATGGTTTAATGGCAATAATGAGCTCTGGAGGCAAATCAGTCACCATAAATATTTTGAAAGAAAAGCATGGTCTGAATATCTTCATTTGGGTAAAACTTTGTTACTTGGTTTTGGAAAGGTGTCTGGACTAATGTTGACAGTTTTCTTTGCAGTACCCAAGTGGAAGTTGGAAATGGAAAATTTACTCTTTTTTGGCTTGATAAATGGTTAGACTCATCCTCTCTTGCCTCTCTTTTTCCATCTTTGTTTAAACTTTCTTCATCTCCTTATGCTACTGTTAGTAGCCTGAGAATTAAAGAGGATAATATATGGAGATGGGTTCTTCATTTCAAAAAACAATTGACTGGGGATTTGGTCATTCAGTTTTTTACGTTGATGGATATGCTTAATATGATAAGATTATCTGATGAGGAAGATAAAAGAAAATGGTTATGGGAAAATAAAAAAACTTTCTCAGTAAGATCTTATTATCATTTCCTTATTGATGGGGGCCTAAGATATGATTGTGCAAGGATATGGGAGCTCCCTATTCCTCTGAAAGTCAAATTTTTAGTTTGGCTGGCTTTTAGACAAAGTTTGAACACAAAAGATATATTGGAAAAAAAAGGAATTTCTTTAGACAAAAGCTGTTGTTTTTGTTCTAAGGAGATTGAAAATCACTCTCACATTTTTATTAACTGTGAGTTTGTTCAATCTATCTGGAAATCGATTCAGTCCAACTTACAAATTGATGAGGATTTCAGATTTGGGTCCTTGAAGAATTTGTGGTTGAAATGGAACAAGAGCTCTCTTGGGGATCTTAGATTGAAAAGAGATATCTTTATTTGCTGTCTTATTTGGTGCATTTGGCAAGAACGGAATGATAGATTGTTTGATAATAAGAGGAGGAATTGCATTATGATTCTTCACAAAGTCATAACCTTCTCAAATTTATGGCTAGGTATGAAAAAGGTATCCGCCAGAACCACAAGACTGCAAGAAAGGAGGAGGAAGAAGTTGGCGCTCGATGTGGGAATTAAGGACACTGCTGGAGTTGAAGATAGAAGCTCTGGGGGGATTATTCAGCTGGAATGACCCTTCTTTACAAGTCCTTTTGGAATATTTGTCTTTGGTTAACAATATTTTATGTAGCTTTTGTTCAGTCTTTTGGCGTTTTGGTAGTTAATTCTGGTTCAATCTCTAATTTGTGGTTAGAGATTGGGAAATCTGCTTCAGTGATATGTAGTTAACTTTGAACATAGATACATATCCTAGGTTGGGGATATGTACATATAATGTAACAACCTTTTTGTTATTTAGCTGGCTGGGATATATTTATGGTATCCCATCCTTTCTCTCAAAAAAAAAAGAGAAGAAATCATTGACGCTGCTAGCAAGTTTGGGTTTTCAAAGATATTTGCAGCAAAACTGGCCAAAAGATGCTTCCAGCATTTGTACATTGATATAATTACACAAGAATATTCTTTTGATATGTACATTTTTTTTTTCAAGACAGAAAAGAAGGGGAGGATAATAAGCAAAGCAAATTGGTCTCTTCAATCCATAACCCCAAGCAAAGCGATCATAGTCTATAACCTTTGACAGGTTACGCAATAAAAAATACCCTATCTCACTCCAACATTTTCTTTTAAAAAATCGTTCCTTTTTTTCTTTTTTTGGGGTTTTGTGCTGTATAACCCTATATAATATTTGGCAAGAAGGACACATATGTACAAGACCAATCTTACAGAATCAGTTAGAACAGACTTCATGAGTCACGCATTCTAGAGAGAAGAGAGCCACCATTCAATGTAATTCTCCTTGCCTGCAGATTCAACAAAAGTAGAGATTACTTTAGAGGCATTGTCGTACACGAATCTAAACAAAGATCCACAAATCAGTAAGTTTCAAATATATAGACACTTGCAACAAACAAACCGGAAAACTGCATATAAAACACAGTTGCGAGAAATCGCGATAGAATGTCAGGTGCAGTATTCCGTTGGTAGGAAACAATGCCCCTGATCCGGAATTTGTCATATCCCCATACAGGTAAGGGGCATCAGAGCAGTCCTCATAAATCAAGATGAGCCCACAACTACTATACATGCACTCATATAAATATAACTTGCACAGATTTTGACATAAATATAACTCTAAATATTTATAACTGTAAGAGAAGGATGGACACATTTATTGCGTATACTGCCCAACCAAGTCAAGAATACACTCATTTTTGGTATGGGGTGTTACTCGATTTGAGGATTTAATGCTTAAAGAGTCTAGCTTGCAATGCTGTTGGTGGAGTGGTATGGCTGTGGGGAAGTACACCTAGGTGAAGATGCTGCTGTTTTGGGTGGGTGAAGATGCTGCTATTTTGGGTTAGGGTTTGGGGGGAGGAGGAGGAGGAGGGGGAGATTTGGGGGTAGGGCCGGTCCTAGCATAAGACAGTTAAGCCCTCTGCCTTGGGCCTCAAGTTGGGTAAAGCCCACCCACCAATTATAAGCTAAACCCTAACCCTACATCTAAAATCAATCTCCCAGCCGTCGCCTCCTCTAAAATCTGATTCTCTAAAATTCTAAATCTCCTCTGATCCTCTCTCTCATCTTCCCCAACCCTAAGCTCCTCAGGCTCCGCTCAGCCTCCTCTAATTCCTCTTTTTACTCGGCGACGGTCGCTCCCTCCCCTCTTTCCTACTTGGCGACGGCCGCGGCGAACTTCCAGCCTCGCCTCGCCTCGCCTCCCAGGCTCCCACGGACCATGACCGCGGCACCGGCGCACGCTGCGCACCCCTTGACCGTCGGCGGCCAGGCCGACAGACCTAGGCCCCAGCTTCTAGTTCTTCCTAGTTCCCACAGTGACACATTTCTAACCTATTTAATTTTTTTTCATTTATTCATATTAATTTTATATTTAATTAGAGATATTGTAGGCTCTAGATTAGTAGATATCAGATATACATTGAAAGCTTTTTATTTGCTATTTTATATTTTGAAAGAATGCCTAATAAAAAATATGAAAGTGGTTGTAAAAAATTTAAAAAAAATAGTTGAAAAATTAATTCGATCTCAACAAGGAGCTCTTGATAAATTTGTTTTTAGTAATAAAGATAATATTACATCAACTTCAACAGAAGAAGAAAGAATAGATGAACCTTTAGATTTTTTAATTGAGAATGAATTAGAAGAATATGTTGAGAATTTAGGACAAAATAATGATATTAATGATAATAATATTCAAGAAGAAAAAGCTAGTACTCCTAATTTTAATGAATAATATAAAGAAGATTCACATGAGGATGATGGACAAGAAAATAATTTAGAGATGAATGAGATATCGAATTCAATTTTTATCAATATTTATGATCCTGGACAATGGAAATATATTGATCAAAATTTTATAGATCTAATAATTGAAAAAGGTCCAATTAAACATGAAGAAGTAGATTTTCCTAAAGATGAAAATAATAGACACTTTTTTACATCATATTACATTAAAAATTTATCAAATGGAGAAAAACATGAAAGAAGGTAGTTAGTTTACTCAAAAGATTTAGGTAGAGTTTATTATTTTTGTTGCAAATTATTTACTTAAAAATCTAGTACAAGTCAATTAGTTAACGAAGGTACTAGGGATTGGAAAAATCTTGGATATAAAATTAAAAATCATGAAACAAGTCATGAACATATCACTAATATGTGTAAATGTGTAGATTTAGAAGTAAGATTACAAAAAATAAGACAATAGATAAAACATTCAAGAACAAATTAATAAAGAAAAAGAACACTGGAAAAAAGTTTTGCTAAGACCTATTGCTATAGTAAAACATCTCTCAAAAAATAATCTTGCATTTCGAGGAACAAAAGAAAAGATATATGAAAAAAATAATGAAAACTTTTTAGCTTAGTTGAAATGATAGCGGAATTTGATCCCATAATGCAAGAACATGTTAAACGTATTCAAGAAGGTAAAATTCAAAATCATTATCTTAGTCATAAAATGCAAAATGAACTAATAGAATTGCTAGCTTCTGAAATTAAAAAAATGATCATTAAAAAATAAAAGAAGCAATTTTTTTCCAGTTATCCTTGATTGTACTCCAGATGCAAGTCATCAAGAACAAATGACTCTTATTTTAAGATGTGTTGATACTATAACAAGTCCAATAAAGATTGAAGAATACTTTTTAGAGTTTCTAAAAGTAGATGATACTTCGGGAAAGGGCCTTTTTGATGAACTTTTAAATATTTTGAAAAAATATGAACTTGATGTTAAAGAAATAAGAGGGCAATGTTATGATAATGGATCTAATATGAAAGGAAAACACAATGGAGTACAAAAGAGGCTATTAGATATAAATCCTAGAGCATTCTACACACTATGTGGTTGTCATAATTTAAATTTAGTCTTATATGATATAGCTAATTCATGTTCTAGAGCTATTTCTTTTTTTGGAGTGTTGCAACGTATATACTCATTGTTTGCTTCCTCTACAAAACGATGAAAATTTTTAGAAGATAATGGATGCAAGTTATCTGTTAAATCTTTATCTCAAACTAGATGGGAAAGTCGGATTGAAAGTGTTAAAGCAATAAAATTTTAAGCTCCAAATATAAGAGATGCTTTAATTCAATTAGCAGAAGTTAGTGAAGATCCAAAGATAAAAAGTGAAGCTAATAGTTTAGAAACTTATGAGATTGAAAATTTTGAATTCTTATTAGCTATGAATATTTGGTATGACATATTGTTTGTAGTTAATTCAGTTAGTAAAATCTTACAATCTAAAGATATGCATATTGATATTGTCATAGATCAATTAAAGAGTCTTATCGTATATTTATAAAATTATAGACAATGGTTTTATGTCAGCTTTGAATTCAACTAAAGAACTTGCTAATAAAATGAACATACAGCCTATATTTCGTGAAAAACGTAAAATTCATAGGAAAAAACAAATTGATAAAAATATTGGTAATGAAACAATATTTAACACTGAATAATCTTTTTGTATTGAATATTTCTTATACATACTTGATAAATCGCTTGGCTCAATTGAAAGTAGGTTTGAACAATTTAAAACATATGAATTTTTTTTGGTTTTTTGTTTGATTTGAAAAAAATTAAAAGCTTTAGATTATATTGAATTGAAAGAATATTGTCTTAATCTCGAAAATGCACTAAAACATGGTAAATATTTATTAATGAACTTGATTTGTTTTCAGAATTGAGAGTGCTTAGGGAAATTTTAAAAATTGAGATTAATAGTCAAATTGAAGTGTTGAACTATATAAAGTGGTTAGATTCTTTTCCAAATACTTATATTGCTTATCGTGTACTATTGACTATACCGTAACAGTTGCTTCCGCTGAAAGAAGTTTTTCAAAATTAAAATTACTAAAATCTTATTTAAGATCGACCATGTTACATGATAGATTGAATGGCTTAGCAATATTATCTATCGAAAATAATATGTTAGAAAATATTGAATATAAAACTTTAATTAGTAATTTTGCAGCTCAAAAAGTAAGAAGAATGAGATAAAATCTATTATGAGTTGTATCACTTAGGCCTCATCTAATATTTCGCATTAAGCCCCAAAATTCCTAGGTATAGCCCTGGTTGGGGGTTGGGTGGGGGGTGGGTGCATTCGAGGAGCAGGGATAAAACGAGTGATGGAGTGAGGGTTTGAGCAAACAACAATGCGAGCAACAGCAGAGGTTGTAGATGAGGCTGAGATTGATGGAGTTCGCAAGGGGATGGGGTTCACAGTAGATGGCAGCAAGGTGTAGCCAGAGGGTTTGCCTCCGATGTCATGGTGCAGCGGGCAATGTGGAGGTGCAGAGGGCAACCAAGTTTGCTGCGAGATGGAGGGATGAGGTTGCTGGTGATCATTAATGTGGCGAAGTCTGTGAACACCGTGGCGATGGAAGAGGCAGAATGGTGGAGGTTCTTTTGGGCATTTCACCGAACATCTTTCAAGCATCATCGTCAACATGTGGACAAGAATTTGCTGTAGGTGGATCTAGAGGTGTGGTTTGGGGAAGACACTCGGGTGGCCAGAATTGTGATGGCCGAAGGAGGGGACTTCGATTGGGAATTGAGGGTTGCAGTTGAAGGCTGTGAGCATGGGTTGAGGTTGAAGGTTGTGATGGCCGAAGAGGGTGGTCAATGGAGTTGCTATGGCCAGAGTTCAAGGGAGTGAGAGTTTGAGTTTGCTGTTGGTGGCTGGCTTGTTAGTGGCAGGTGAGTTCGTGGCGAGCTTCGGTTGATAGAGGGCAGCTCTAGGGTTTGGATGTGGGTGTTTGCCGTGGGCTTTGTGGTGTTGCGAGTGTGGGAGATTTGGGTTTGTGCAGGGAGCAGGGCTTTGAGCTTGCCAGCGAGAGGTCTGTAGCGGATTAGTGGCGGGGTTAGGGTGTTGGCTGTGGTGATGGGAAAGGGGGATTACGACAAGGGCTCGGCGGGGTTGTTGAACGTCTGAGGGGCGAAGCTACGGGAGGGAGCTGATACCACCAAGGTGGAAGCTGACATAGGAGAAGCGCATAAATGAAGTTTGCAGCAAAACCCCATCGACAGTCCTAAGATCGATGAAGAATAAAGAGGCCTCTCTAGGATGAAGAAGATAACTCTAAAACGATGTTAAGTATACAGTTTTGGGAGAAATGGATCAGATGGTTGCGATGGGTTCAATCTTGAAATAGAAGACTAGGATTGAGTGAGGATTAGGATTTCATAACCTACTACTCTGGTATCATGTTAAGTATAGAGATTTGTAAGAAAATGGATAATATTTTTCATTCTATTGAGGTGCTTATATACAAGAGTAGGAGTAGCTCTAGTATTCCAAGCACTGTGGAACTAAAAGGAATGAATACAAGAGTGATTGACAACAATATTTGACACCCGACATTACAGAAAGTGTTAAGCGCTACTAGGCGACGGGGCACCTAAGCGCCTAGGTGGATACCTACGTAAGGCCGCGTATATCTTTGTTTGTTTTAGTAGTGGTGGATAAGAAGATGCTAAAGGTCAGAGGGGGTGGTTCAGATGTTTATAGTCAATGGATGAGGTCGAAGGATGTTGAGTCGGCACTGAAGGAAGTCCCAACCAAGACCTAACAGGGGTAGTCCACATAAGTGGCGCATGCTCCCCTAGGCATTCGCAAGACCTAGATGGGCAACCTAGATACCACTTAGGCATGGGCGAGCTGCCTAGGTACCGCTTAGGCCTAAGTGGGAGCCTACGCGGGCTTGAAGCCCACTTTTTAATACTTTTTTAACACTCACTCTCAAACTATATTTGGGTCTACCAAAGGTACTTTGAGAGCGGGATTTAAATATTTTTGCCAGACATTCTTGTATTCATTTCTCACAATCCCACATTGCTTGGGAATTAGAGCTACCTCTCCTACTCTTGTATACAAGCTCCTCTATAGAATGAATGATATCATCTATTTTCTCTTGAACTTCTTCACTTAACATGATATCAAAGCACTAGGTTATAAAATCCTAACTCTCACTCAATCATAGCCCTCCATTTTCTCTCAAAACTCTATACTTAACAGAGGAAAGCATCCTACATATCACAGATATCACCCATTAACAAATACTGGGGCACACTATTCGGTGTCATAATGATTAAGGTTTTGCACCAATCTAAAATAATCATTCCATGTCCAAAAGTTAGATAATGCATCATAAACAATTTTATCAACATGACGCGTTCAAATATAAATAGATGCCTGTTGGTGTAAGCAATAAGCCATAGACCTCATCTCAATGGAAAAGACATTACTTTAGGGCCTGTTCAGAACAGTCATGAGATGACTGACACAATCAACTGTCTGCCTTCAAAAGAATCAAGAGTTGGGTATTGCATAAGGCTTTTATTTTAACTAGACTAAAAAACCAGGCGTGTTGTTGCTAGGCAAGCTAACAGAAAATTAAATGGAGCTCAGAAGCTTCATAGCCATGGATCATCTCTATTAAGTCACCAGAAGGAAATCAATGGCATCATCCCTAATCATTTTTATCAAGAAAAAAAAAGAAACAGAAAAGGCATTTGCTAAACAAAAATGGATGGGAAATTTTCATTGGCAAAAAAATAAATATTTAAACTGGTTGTGTCCCTATAGTCAAATCCCAGTCAAAAAAATTCCACTAGCAAAAACTCAAGTATAACCTACCTTATGTGTGCAGGTTCATGAAGAACATTATGTGGCAAGAAGAGCAAGCAAACAAATACTAGCTACTCTATTTATCTGAATTTTATATGATTTTGAGTTATGGAATTGAATTCTATCAGAAAGCATCAACCACGTCAAGAAACCAATGTGTCAATGATTGTCACTTATATCAGCACAAGGCATTTGTAGATCGTCAAATGAAAGGTGTCCTTTGAGAACAGAGTATTTGGATACACAGAAAAGAACAGAATCAAAGCCTGTACCAACTGGTTTTGAGTGGTTGTCTAAAACCTTTTCCAATCAACATCCTTGTACACGAACAACCAAGTTCATTTAAAGTAAATAGTAAATAACCATGTACTAGAAAGATTACGCTCATCAACAAACTAAAGCTCCCATAAAACTTAGTTAACATCTTGAACATGAACAATCAGAACAGAATGACCTATGAAGCAAAACATCTATATAGAGCTTTCAGAAAATCTACAAAAATTTGTTAATAAAAAGAATGGTTTAATTACATATAGGCCCTCTGTAATGTTGGTGCTTCTCCATATACTACCCTTGAACTTCTAAATTAGGACATAGTCCCCCCTGAATAGTAAAAAATATTAGTTTAAGTTATCATGTGAGTCCCAAATGCCCCCCCCCCCCCCCCCCTTCCCACCACTGCTCCAACATCCCTAAGTCCTCTTTTTTTCCTTCTCCCCCTTTCCTTCCCTGTTTCTTTTCTTTCTTGTCAAAAATAAACATCTAATTCGTACATTCTCTATAGGCACGGAAGCAATTAGAAGTAAACCTATTTGAGTCAGAATAAAGGTCCAGATAGATTTTAAGACAGAAAGATTGAAATTTTCAGACCTAAGCTTAGAATAAAATAAGAAGTATTTTGGCCTCGGATCTCCGGAATGTATAGATCTCTTCAGAAGCCTAACATAGGGCGTGTGTTTAGCTATTTGTCAGCTTATTAGTTATGATCGTCTTTTATTTCTTGAGCTTAGGTTTCATTCGCACGGTCGAAACAGCATCTGCATAATGGTGTAATCAAAACTTTAATCTTGTAAACAGTATCCTATAACGTGGAATGTGGAGTGAAATCATGTTACTTTCTGAAAAATCATCATGTACATGTGGATCTATATATTCACATGTTCTGTAAGTGTTGGTTTTA
>BQKN01066908.1:654545-668352 GCA_022839385.1 Asparagus kiusianus
GGTGGTTTTGACTTAATTTGCCCAGATTCTTGAATTTTTGGGTGAATTTCTTTGTTTTAGGGCAAGAGGATTATAATAGGTTGAGGCCATTGAGCTACAGAGGGGCTGATGTCTTCGTGCTGTCCTTCTCTTTGATCAGCAGGGCGAGTTTCGAGAACGTGCTGAAAAAGGTAGAGCTTGGATTATGAAAATTGTGGCAGTTCTACTTGTAGATGGGTATTAATGATGATGATTTGCTTTGCTTGATGATGTGTAGTGGATTCCAGAGCTTCAGCATTTTGCGCCCGGAGTGCCCGTTGTACTTGTTGGTACTAAATTGGGTAAGGGAGCATGTGCATCTTTGTGTAGATTTTCATTGTGGCATGAATTTTTGATTCTAGGTAGGCAAGTGTTAAGGTTCATTCTCTTTTCTGAGGGTTACATTTTCATCGAGTTTCAATTTCTTAGAAAATTTGTCTTACTGGCTTTAGTTGCCTGTCAATTGGGTATTGACCTTTATGTTGAATTCTATCTTTGATGAAAGAATAAGGGGATGAAGGTGAAAGGATAATTGGATGTAACACCATGTAAAATATCTATAAAAGGAAAACTCTGATAAGAGAAAGAAACATTTAGTAAAGTACTAAATAAGAAGATACTATATTTAACTTGTACATAGAATGTAGACGCTTCTATTAAAGTAAATAAACCATATGCTATCTTCAAAGACTAGACAAAGTTTTCTTATATAGAGAAAGAATTCTACCTGAAGTTGCATGTTAAGCTAACCTTCCATAGTTGTATTCAGTAGTCCCATCAGAATGTTACTTTTGTGGTGCTAGGAAATGTAAGAAGTATCACCTAGTTGTTGATAATGGCAAAGAATTAAGGTTACAAAAAGCGCTAGGCGGCCTTTTTTTTTTTGGAGGGGGGGGGGGGGGGGTGCTAGGCGGCTTTCCTATATTTTTTAGTTACAATAAAGGTAAATGCCAATATTATAGAAAGCACAAGCACCTCTTGGTGCCGGACTGGTGCATAATGCATAGGCGAATTTCTTTCTTTTTTAACTGGTGGTGGAGGAGGTTTTTTTGAAAGTTGGAGGAGGTGTTCGTAGTTAAGGGAGATCAGAGGAGTTTGAAGGAGATTGGAGGACGTGAAGGCTGTAGTGGAGCAAATCACGACCAAGACCTAAGCGGTGCAGACCGTGTAAGTGGTTCATGCTCCCCTACGCACTCCCAACACCTAGGTGGGCGGCCTAGGAAACACTTAGGAGGGATAGGCATTAGCTTTTTAAAACATTGTAAAGAACACCTCTGACCTAGAACTTTAACCTCTTGAATCAAACTACATTAGTTTGTATTCAGATTAGACTCTATAATATACCTTACAGATACTAACAATCAACATAAACGCTTGCTAAGTACTGAAGTAAATATGTGATGCGATCATCTCAGTGAATCTAGTAAAATACACTTAAATAGTCCATTATTATTTGGACTACTGAACATCTGATTCCACACCCTACTTATATTCAAAAGTTTTGCATATGACCAATATATTTGTCTCCTTACATCCAATATTCCTTTGATACCAGTTTCAAAAAAAATATTCCTTTGATACCAAAGGGAACACCTCCAAACATCCTTCGATATAAGATGTTTTGTACCAATTTGATTTCATGCATTGAAGTTATAAGCTCTCAGGCCTTGTTCTGGTTCCTGAACAAAGTCCAATGCTCCTGTGTATCAAGTTTTTTGATCTCCCTCAAATGTGTAGATAGATCTTAATACACCAGGAGAATAGAAAAATAGAAAACTGATTATGAAGACTAACATGTTTGAGTTGTGAGGAGGTCTTTGAGAGATTTAAAGCATTTTCATGAACCAATTTCTAATATTTTGCTTATGATGGAATGCTACAAAGTACTTACTTCCAACAAAGTACATGTAATCTTGCATTTATGCATGTCTCATGTCTCAAATGAGCATCATGTCCATTTGTCTTATTCTGTTTTTGTAGAGGTATGACTTGTAATAGAATGTTATCTGCAGATCTTCGTGAAGATAAGCGCTATTTATCAGATCATCCTGGCTTGGTGCCTGTTACAACTGCTGAGGTTTCTGTTCTATGTTTATCTAGTTTCTTGTCCTGCATTTACTACAATCAGGTGAAATGCTATACTTAGCTGTCCTGGTTCTTAATTGCAGGGAGAAGAACTACGCAAGCAGATTAGTGCTGCATATTACATTGAATGCAGCTCAAAAACACAGCAGGTGGGTTTGTCTCCAATTCTTCTAATATACATTATAGTGCTATAAGTTTTATTTACCATAGACATTTTCAAGAATGATATTCTCGGTTGGTTTGATTAGAATATAGCCCAAGGCTTCGAACATTATTTTCTTGGTTTAACTTTCATTTAGGAATAAAAAACATACTTCATAATGCAGTTATAAAAATCTACTAATTTGCAGAATGTCAAGGCAGTTTTTGATGCTGCAATCAAGGTAGTTATTCAACCTCCATCGAAGAAGAAGGAGAAGAAGAAGAAGAAAAAGCCGGAGCGTGGATGTTCAATATTGTCAGTAGACTTTTCTTTTGCTAAAGACACTTAAATTCAGTAATTGTTGACATGTTTATCATACTTGATTGCTTTGTTAAAGATGTTATTTTCGTTGAGTTATACAGCTTCATGATAGTCTTAGCTAGCACTTAGCAGTAGACTGTAGCACTATTATTCTATTCAAAGTGTTCTATTTTCCTCAGGAACTGATTTCTTGCATGTATGCAGTTAAGGGGGAAAAAGGAAGAAACAGGGACTAGTGTACACATTTTCAGGCTGTGCTTTGTAGTTTTAGGAATAAGAATAAGCACTATTTTTATAGAGTCCGTCTTCATTTACCTTTTTTGCTCCATTTAATTCTTTACCCTCAGTTAGATTACATTCACTTTAACATGCGTCAACTTAAACCTTGTTATTTCTTCACACACACACACACACGCACGCACGCGCACACTCACACACACAGAAAGAAACTGACTGCATCACCTGTTGCAATTTCAGGAATATCCTCTGTGGGAGGGAACTCACATCTTAAACAAAGCGACATATAATGGAATACTGTAGATTTCAGTTATGTGCTTCATGCTCATTTCATGACCTTATATTTCATCAGGTTTGAGCTTAAGTTGCTTTGGGCTTTTCTATAGTTCATTTTGATGCTTATGGTTCCTTACCATTTCTTGGGTTTAAAGATGAACGAATCTGTTTGTGAAGAATGGGCGGAAATCAGTTAATCCTGATGCATAACCAGGGCAATGATGAAAATAGCCTCTCCTTTACTGATAGTCATCAAATTTTACTCGAATTGTAAAGAACTTAAATCTAAGAAGCTTTCTCAACTTCAGTATCCTGCTTGTGACCTTATTTTGCTTTGATCATATCATTGTTCTTTATTGTCGACAGAAATTTTCTGTCAAAATTGATCTCTTTCATGTTGCCACCTGATACAGAGTTAAGTCTGTTAAGGCTGGTAATTTTTTTTTTTTGCCATGCGGTTCAAAGCTGGAAAAGGTTGTGCGTGTCATTCTATTAGAGAGGGTTTCTCAAGTTGCATAACTATCCTTTTCCCATACTTCGGTATAAGTAGTAATTGGAGAAGTTTTGTGGTAGCTTTTTTCTATTTACAGATTGAACTTTTATTTAGAGTTTCAAAGAATTCTGTTTCTTTCACTTACGAGTGTTATTGATTTGTATGTTATTTGTCTGTAAGAGTGCAATAAGTTAGAAAAATGAGTTATTATGAACAGTGGAAATTAGGTAATATGTCACACACATAAAATTCGTTAATTTCATATAGTACACAAACAACCACAAAATTATGAGTATGTGGTGTGCAAACATCCATGTTTTTTTAACCATAGTAAAATATAGGGATACAAATACAATGAACAGTTTCGATGCCCATCCATTTGGAGGACTCAACTCCTGAGCATCTACTCATTTTCTTCATACTTTTGAATCTTAGTCCCCTAATTTGAAAGGCTACAGTATTAAGAAGTGTTCTACTAGGATTCATACTCTAATTATCAATCATTGAATGTGATGGCTACTGAGATCTAGCTTAATTAAGCAACAAGCACGAGATTTCCCAAATATGAGGCCTGATTCATCTTTGAAAGAGACTTAACCCGTCACAAGCAAATAAATATATAATCAAACATCCATTATCTCCAAGGAGAGGTTACTCTGAATTATTTATTACATCCATTATTCCTCATAACAGCACAAACCTAAGCCTTCTAGTTCTTGAGAAGATGGGCCTCCAACTCTTTGCAGGTCTTTTCAGTAAGTTCCTTGATGCTATTAGGGTCTCTGGAATCTCAGCACTCGCCTTCTCATACTCAAAACTCCCTTTCATTGTGCATCTCTCACCCTTCGGAACAACTTGAATTGTAGCCTTGAAAACTTTGTAGAAGTTCAACAGTTCTCCGTCAATCACACTGGTGCCTACCATCTTGTTTGCTTCATCGACTATCTCTATTTTCTCATTGGCATTTGTGACGACGGGAATTGCTACATAAGCTTGTGCATATTAGATTTTGGATATAATTCTAGTTCTTATCATGCGATAACATCTTAAACTAGTCAAAATAGAATTTCTGTGAAGTGTCTAGTTCATATGGCGGGGTTCAGTTAATCAAAAATTCCAAGTTCAAAACTAAACTTGCATCATTTGTAGCAATTTTTTCATAGCTATTATTCTTATTCGAATCTTCATACTTGAACCCCATCCTCATGAACTGTGATAGTTGCCCCGAGTTGCATGAAATAACCAATTAGTTGAACTCTAACTGATGTGACTTCATACTAGTGTGTATGATATTGTTCACGTGTATATTAGTTATATGCCATTTGCATGCCCACACCTATAAAACTTTTTGTATGTGTCAAAAGCAAGTTGCCACTGCTATAAATCAGGCTAATTACATTTTTACAGCTATGTTGCAGCATAGTGAAAACAGAAATCTGAACCTTATAATTTGCATTTTCTTGGTGAATGGCAGTGGGTAAAACTGGTTTCTTTGGATGTAAAATAGCATTGTGAATGTAATGTGAAAAATATATAGTAGCAGCCACTCTATTCATCACTGTTTAAAACATATATGAGTGGATTCAAACAATGTTAGGATCAATATGGCAGTCCAAGATGGGGAGCAAATATGCTCTTCATCACGTGCACAAGTGCTAACCTTCTCCATACTTCAGTAGCCGAACAGATCCTTCGCTCTTTCTGTCACCTTCGACAACTTTGATGCTCTTGTACTGCTCAGGGAAGATCTTAGGTAAGAGATCATTAGATTCACCTATAGCTTTCCAGTGTTAGTCTGCAGAGGACTTCAACTCCACTCCAATTTCCATCTTGGAGACCATTTTCTCTGCAACAGAGATAATATTGCTGATGACAATGAGATTTTAAGAGGTGTAGAAGATGAGTGGGAAAAAAAACAAAGGGATATGTCATCTATAAATAGTCTGTTCTTGTGGGTTTGCCTGCCTGTCTTATTTAATGGCCTCTGAGCAGCCAACTACCATATAATCTTTTCCTTCTCCTCAGTGCAAATATAAGCTAGCTGGTAGATTCTGTAATCTATTCACAGCCTATCCTTAGATCAATGTAAGACAGTGAGGTCCCATGACGAGTTCATTCATTCTAAATAGGGGTGGCAATTTGTGACCCGACCCGACCCGTTGTAAATAGATATGAGTCACTTTATATGGGTCGGGTCATAAATGGATCGACCTAAAGAACCCATTTATTAATCGGGTCATAAATGTCCACCAACCCGTTTAACTTTAACACATTTATCATTCAACTCTTAACATTCATAATTTGTAAAAACACACCCATAAAATATCAATACTTATGAACACTATAAAATCCAGAAATTACTTCAAACATTATGAAAATTTTACAATTTGCAGAAAACACACTTAGCCATTAAAAAAATTAAAAAATATCCTTAAAATTTTAAAATTTACCAAAAACCATGAAAATATCAAAACTTACAAAGCAGTACAAAAATCTATAAATTATAAACAACACAATGAAAATTTTAAAATTTGCAAAAAACACTCTAAAATTGCAGAATACACCCTCAAAAAGTCTAATTTATGAAAACACACCAAGAAATATCAAAACCTACAAACAGTATAAAATTTAAAAGTTATAAACATCACCATGAAAATTTTGAAATTTATAGAAAACACTGATAGTTTCAAAAGTTGCAAAAAATACCCTAAATAAGTCAAATTATACAAAAACACACCCCTAAAAATCAAAATCTACAAATAACTACACAATATATAACTTAAAAATAGCACCATGAAAATTTTGAAATTTGCAAGGGACACCCTAATAGTTTCAAAAGTTGCAAAAAACACCCAAAATAAGTCACAATTTTTAAAAACTGAAAATTTGAAACTTATGAACAGTGAAGTTTTCATAATTTATAAATTACAAAAACACACTTAAAGTTTTGAGTTTTGCAAAAAAACACCCTAAACGTTTGAAAAATTACAAAATACATGCTCAAAAGTCAAACTTTTATAGAAACATGACCCAAAAATACCAAAACTTACAAAAAGTAAAAAATATATAAGTTGCAAAATGTAAAAAAATCTGTAAGTTATAAGCAGCACCAATTTTTTTTAAAATTTGCAATAAACACCCTAAATGTTTAGAAAATTGCAAAACACACCCTTAAAAGCCAAACTATTACAGAAACACACCCTGGAAACAATAAAATTTATAAATAGTACAAAACCTATAAGTTACAAACCATGGCGTGGAAATTTTGGAATTTGTAGAAAAAACCCTAACGTTTTAAAATTGCAAAACACACTCAAAAAGTCAAAATTTTAGAAACACACCACATAAATATCAAACTTATAAATGGTACAAAATCTTTAACTTACAAACAGCAACATGAAAATTTTGAAATTTGTAGTCAACACCCTAAAAGTGTTACAATTGCAAGATACACCCTAAAAAGCCAAATGTTACGGAAATACACCGAAGAAATATGAAAACTTACAAATAATATAAAATCTATAGCTTATAAACAGTAACATGAAAATTTTGCTATTGCAGAAAGCACCCTAAAAGCTTCAAAAATTACAGAATACACCCTAAAACTTCAAATTTTGAAAAAACTGAGAATTCAAAACTTACAATGGGTATAAAATTTATAAATTAGAAAAATTCCATTGAGAAAATGATATTTGTAGAAAACACCCTAGAACTTTTAAATTTTATAAAAAACACCCTCAAAATTTAAAAATTTACAAAAACTCCCTGAAAATATCTAGACTTCTATACAGTAATAAAACCTATGAATGATAAATAGGACCATAAAAACTTTGACTATAGACTATGTTAAGTACATGAAAATTATAAAACAATTAAATAGGTCACTCGGGTCGATGGATAACCCGTTTAATAAACGAGTTGACCCGATTATTTGATGGGTCAGGTTGGGTCAATATTATACGGGTCGGGTCAAAATTTATATAGGTCGGGTCGACCCTTTTGCCACCCCTAATTCTAAAGTTCTTCTCCATTCGAAGGACACATTCTACCGAATATTTTTCCCACTACTAAGATGCTGGTTAGGAAGCATAATTAAGGATGTATTTAAATAAGAATAGTTAAAGTCTCATGTTTTAGGCTAAACTTAAGAAACCCCCCTAACTTCAGATGTTATCAGAAAACCTTTTCAAATAGGTGGGTAAAGTTATGCTTGGACGGTGGGGGGTGGGGGTGGGGGGTTCGTTCATGTCGGAACTACATGAAAGTTGTTAATCCATTTACTACCCCAACCACTCCTAATCAAACTTACTCTAATTAGAGATGCAAGTCTTCCTGACATTGAATTAACCCCTAATGGAATTTATTCCACCATTAGCCCACCTATTTTTCTAGGTTAGAGTATTATCATTGGACTTCAGAATGTACGATTTGGGTATTGTGCCTCTATAACATCATCTGGTTGTCTGCCAAATACCTTTCACACGCCACCGTCAACCTAACTTCATTGGGAAAAACATGCTATTGTCGTTTATTGAATCGTATTTTCAGGTGGTTGTTCAAGGTACTGAATTTATTTTGCAACTAAATAAATGACGGTGTATTGCTTAACCTGAAAGACTTGGAGAGTCGAATGAAATCATGGTACAGAGCCTGATTAATAAGCAGTTGAAGGGTTTGTCTCTTTACTTTTAGGTGTTTTCTCTTGGTTCTGATTTTAGCTGGAAATGGAGCAACTTGATATTTTTACTCTGAAAAGTCATATATTTACATCTTATCAAATGAGGGTGATTATCAAAAGAAAAGCTTTGCAAAGAATCTTTGTTAAAAGAAGATCCGTATGAGGGAGAACAACTCCCTCATGTCTTAAATTTTTGATTGCTTACATTTTTGTTAATCGTGCAGGTACAATTGATTGCATACATTTTTCAGGGATGGAAAGTATACAAATATCCCAGGATATATCCATATTTGTATATGGTATGATGTCATTGAGATTTCTTTTTTACTGATTTGGTAGGTTAAATATATGAAGATAAATATAAGTACAATATCTAGATTCAAATTCTCATATTTGGATGTACATATATGAATCATACAATTGAAAATATTTCGCAGTAGGTTGGTGGATCTGCGACCATTGTGGAGATCGTGAGATATGTCCTTATCTTTTTAGATATATCCAACTCAATGAACTCTGATTTGAGAAATTTTCTTTTATAGCTCTTGTATAACATGGTTTGTGTATCCTTCAGTATCACCTGTCACGTTCATTTTTCATTTTTTATCCTTTTTGTTTCATTCACATGCAATGTTGAATCAGTATTCGATTCTGGTGAATATCGACTATCAATCTTCCTTGTCAATTGAGTGGGAACAATACTGCAAATTATTCAAAATTTTGCAGAAACTTATTCAATACTCCAAGCAAAGAACACACTCTTGCACAATCACTCAAGTAGTCTCATCTTCCTTCAACACCTCCAGCATAAGCTCATTCCACACATCAATCGGCCCAGGTAAGCACCAATGCAGACAATCACTGATCCCTTTCATCCACTGATTATTCCAATGTATCCCTGGATGCGCGTCGGCCCTCATCATCATCGCCCTCGTTACATCCATAACCCTAAACTGTCTCCCTTCACTCTTCTCTGACTCCTCTGCCGCCTCAACGAGTGAATTCCTGATTTCCCATTCAGTTCCCCCAATGCTCACTTCCCCCTTCTCCAATGGTCTAGTCCTGTTACAGTACCCTCCCCCGTTCCAACCCCCGTTCTCAAAATGCGCTGGTGAAAACGTTCTCAGCAACGTAACCAACCCATCACAGTTCTCGCATTCGTTGATATGCTGAAGCGCAGTTCTGTATGCTTTCTTGATTGCATAGGCTGGTCCGTAGCTCGTTACGTTAGCATCAGAGCAGTGAACACAACCTATGAACGTGTTGTTCTCGTAGAGGTAGTTTTTTCGGAAGTACCAGTGGCCGGTGGAGATGACGACGTAGTTGAGCCAGGGGAGCTTTTGGGTCCAGGACGTGTTGAGCTTGTCTAAGTGCAGGTCAAAGGACCCTGTTCCCGTTCCGTTCCGGATTATCTCAGTTTCGGCTACTAGGAATCTGGTCCAGAGAGTTAGGAGGAGGAAGTCGTGAGAGCGGAAGTACCAGGTTTTGAATCTGTCTTCTGGGTTTTTTCCTTCAATGTCTATCGGAGTTTCTATCTGGAAAATTGATGGTTTCAGAAGTTAAACCAATGACATAGTCAAAGAAAAGGAAAAAAGAGAACCCAAAAAGTTTGGCGCATTTTGAGATAATTCCAAAGAGTTTAAAAATCTCACTTAACCCCAAATTTTTTTTCTTCAAAGCTAGCGTTCGTTTGAAAATAGATTTGGAAAAATGCAAAAGTTTTGGAGGTTTAGTGACATTTCCAAACTTATCTAGGTTATCTGAGAATTGACCGAACTTCTTGGGGGCATTTGTGTAAATTTTGAATGACCCAAAGTGGGGTATAGGTCCTTTACATCCTTGATTGTAGAGAACATTTACAATTCACTAATAACTATCTCCTCATTTAGTGGATCTCATAAATAATATTCATTGTGTAAATTATATAAAATTTTCTTTTAATTATAGAGCCTTCTAAATGAGTCAATGCTATTAGTTCACAAAATCAATTGTAGAAGTTTTCTACAATCAAGGATGTAAAAAATTCTTGCCCTAGCAAATGTAGTTAAAATGCCATCTATTTATAAGAGACTACATTTATTTGCGTGTAAAGCCATGTTTATCAATGCCTAAAGTTTTAAGTTGTACTTATGGTGATCCTTTGTTTTTAGCTGTTTTTTTCCCCTGATAAATTTACGTACCAGTTAAAATATTTTTGATCATAAATTCTTCATAATTTTTTCTTAAATCAAAGTAGACATGGGTTTGCTCGCTGAAAAATAAGCGTCCTTTTTGTAGCCTGCAACTGAGCTGTTGCAAGTATAGTTATAGGAACTGGGCCATTTTTGTCCGGTTGCATGCGTTTGTTTCTTTGTAACTGGTCACTTGCAGCTACAACTGAAGTTGCAAAACCACCTTGAGGTTAGTTGCAACTTTTGACCTGTAGTCATTTTTAGATGCAAGTCAAGTTGCAACCGAAATGAACTACTTGCAACAAATTATTTTGCCAAAAATATTTATTTTAAAAAATTTATTTTTCAAACAATAATATTTTTTTCAAAAAATATATTTTTAAGAAAATATAGTCTTTTTTCAAAAATATTGATTTTGGAAATATTATCTTTTGAAAATATTATATTTTGGAAAATATTATTTCCCTAAAAATAAACTATTATTTATTCACAAAAAATTATTTTTTAAAAAATTATCAGTTGTTTCCAAGAATTGTTTTTCTCAAAAAATATTTTTAAAAATAAACAGTATATATTTTTAAAACCATTATTATTTTTAAAAATAATATTTTTTTGCAAACATTATTTTCTATAAAAATAATATTTTGTAATAGGATTTTTTATAAATAATTTTAAAAAGTATTAGTTTATTTATACAAAATATTTTTTAAAAAATAATATTTTTCGAAAATATATAATTTTTCTCTACTTTTTGAAAAGTGCGTTATTAAAAAAAAATTATTTTACTATAAAAGTTATCTATGGATAAATTTATTTTTGATAAAGTATCGTCACTTTTTCTAAATATTATTTTCTAAAAATATGTTAATAATATTATTTTTAGTTCTCAAATTTAAAAATTTATAATATAGTTAAAAATAATTAAAAAAATAAGTCGTATATGAAAAGTTACAAGCATAATCAAAAAGCTACAACTGCAAGTTATAAATTTTACAAATTGAACCAAACAGTTGTAACTATAATTACATGTAAGAATGGTCGTAACTAAATTTACATGTAGGAATGGTTACAAGAACTTGTTGCATGCAAGGGCTAGTTGTATTGCAACTATAGTTGCATGCTACCAAATGACCCTGTTAGACAAGCCTTTTATTATAATTAAAATTTTTAGTTCAACTGTCAATGTACTTGGGCCTTTAAGATATGTTGAAAAGATTATCTTATTGTAATTACGGAATACGAGCAAATTACTTTGTGCGCAAATCAAATTCTTCAACAAACCAGTGTACCGCATGGGTGATTATTTACCCGATGACCAAGTTGCCACATTTGGTTCCTAAATAACTTCGACACGAATCCTGCTTAGCGTGATTATTTATCCACTGATATTCAAAAATCCATTTGATTCAAAGCACAAGTCCTCTAGTCAACTTTGGAAGTCAATTTTTAGTAAAGCTCGTCAATTAAATTTATTTCGTTAACATTTTGAAGCTCGTCAACTAAATTTATTATAGTATTTTTTCTGATTCTTTTGCACTCATCACAAGGACTAATCTTCATTAATCACTGAGATCTTGTTAAGTTGTGCAAACTATTAATTAATCCATGATCTGCTTGTAATTAAAGCAATGCCAGAACGAATTCCTTGGTGAATGGCGCTATCATTGATTAGACGTGCATATTGTCACATGAGATAGTGGTTATCAGAAATAATAAATTTAAAAATATATAAAGTCATTTGTAACTTTAGAAATAGTTTGAAATGATAATAATTCGACTGCTGGTGCTCTGATTATTATTATTTTTTGTTATGAGTTGTTAACTTCACGATATAATTGGTATTTAATTTCACAAAATCCCCTGAAGTTCTTTTATCTCACAATTCCCTCATGCGCGGGTCTCACAAAACTCTCACGGATTCTAAGCAATCTACTCCAGTTATAAATGCCTAATTTCCATTAGCCAATCCGCACTTACCCTCATTTTATCCTACTTCTCATTTCTTTAATATTGCAATGATCAAATTTGATGTGCTCCAAATTATTTACCTTATGCATTACCTTAATTTCTTAAACTTCTTACAAAAATGATCTTTTCTAATTTAATTTGGGTAGATTTCTATTCGACGTGCGAGGTATATACATGCAACGCACCATGTATATGTAACGTTGGTTTGGACCAAATAATTAAGGAAAAATTTGCAAAATAGACTATTTTTATGAAATATATAGCGAAATAGATCACTTTGAAAAATAATTAGCAAAATAGACCTCTTTTGAAAAAAAGAGATCGATTTTGAAAAATAAGGCTCAGAAAACATACGGGACTACTAGTCCCGTATGTTTAGAGCCAACTAATCATGGATTAGTGACTCAGAAAATATACGGGACTAGTAGTCCCGTATGTTTTCTGAGTAGAAAATTTCACTAATCCGTGATTAAAACATACGGGACTACTAGTCCCGTATGTTTTCTGAGTAGAAAATTTCACTAATCTGTGATTAACACATAGGGGACTACTAGTCCCGTATGTTTTCTGAGCTGTTTTGCAAAATAGACTTCTTTTTGGCCTGTTGGCAAAAAAGATGTATATTTTGCTAATTATTTAGCAAAACGGTCTATTTTGCTAAATAATTAGCAAAATCGGTCTATTTTGTAATTTTTCTCAATAATTAATCATTGGTGATTTTTCAATCAAATAAATAAATAAATGATAATTTTTGAAAAAAATAATTATAGAAAATCTAGTTACATAATCACCTGTGACAGGAGACAAACAAGTGATTCCATCTGATTTCTGGACACGGAGTCCCCCACGAACGCCATCCTCTTCCCTCTGACCATCTTCAAGAACCTCTCAGCTTCAAACCTCGGCAGATCGCACCTCTTAGGCTTCCATCTCCAATGCACAAACCCTAGCTCTTTCCCGTACTTTTCGCAGTTGTTCCACTCTGGAATCAAACTGCAACTCCCCCGAGTGTAGTACGGTTTTGTCTCGTAATCTCTCGCCCATTCTCCATCGAACAAGTCGCATTTCGTGCTACTGTTGTTCGCTCGAGGGAGGGCCCTGTAGTGAGAGTTCGGAGAGCAGTTAAAGATGAGAATGAAGATGAAGGAAGCTAGGATGAAGCATGGCAAGAGAGAGATGCTTCTGTTCCTGATGAGAGAATGAGGAGTGGGTGGTGAATATTTGGCCATAGTTTGTACCTTGGTGGTTTTAGGGTTCATGCATTGGTTTTTATGAGCGGGTTATCTCCCAATGAGCTTGAAGCAGACAAGTTGTAGATTTTGATATCCTTCTCTTAATTTCTGAGCTTCTATTTCTTAATTTGTTATTAAATTTTGATGACTCTTAAGTTTACGAACTTAGAACTCTCCCAAATGAAG
>BQKN01066909.1:0-12646 GCA_022839385.1 Asparagus kiusianus
AGTTAAAGTCTAGATTGATTTTGTACGACACCCCAAAGTTCAGGAGAATTTAATCGAATAAAATTGTTGAGGTGGGGATATATGCAGTAATCCCCAAGTTCAAGGGGCTTTTTCGATTAAAATAACTCAAGGGTTATATGAAACACACCCAAAATGTTAGGTTTTTTTTTTTTAAAAGATTAACCCATATTTAACCCCAAATCAGTTTGACCACAAATCAGTTTGGCCCCCAAATTTTCGCGGACAAAAATACCCCACCCCATACCTAAAAATCTAAAAAAATTAAAACAAAATAATAAGTATAAAAATGATAAATATGACAGGGGAACAAATCTAAGAGAAGACGAGAAGAAAAGAAGGAAACTAATTGAGGATTAAAATGTGAAAAAGGACAAGAAGGGCTTTCCATAAGGGGTTTCTTAGTCATTTCAAATACTAGAGTGGACCTTGTCTCATCGCACCCCTTCATGCCCAACAGCACTCAATATTCGAACCCAATAGATCTTTGCAAATAATGTCAAACTATTATTTGCTTATAAACTCGAGCAAATAATATCAAATTAGAGATGAAGTGTGTTGTCCAAAAATTTATTCTCGCCTTCATAAAAAAAATAAAAAAAAATCTCGCCGCCTAAAACTGTAAAACTCGCCCGCTTTTTTCAACAAAATCTAATTTCATCTTCGCCGCCAATACAAGTCTTTTTGCCACCTCTCCTCCTAACAATTTCCTTTTTTCCTTTGGCTTCTGAAACATTTTCTTTAATTTCAACAGAACATAATGGCATAGAATAATTAATGTATAGTCAGAAAAGAAGAAAAAGAAAAAAAAAAGAAAAATCCAAAGCCAAAGGCAAAATAATTTGGTATTGAATGTAAATCTATTACATGAGAATAGATTTTATTGAAATTAAGTCTGGAAAATTTTATACTACATTGATCACATCCAGCGCATCATTCCACATGGCAAGTTAGTTTTTCAAACCCTTTGATCATTGATTTTTCCATCATCTGCAGAGAAAAACATGTTTTTTTTTTGCTAAATTTAATAGGAGATCAAGCTAAGATAGTAGTATATGTTGGATTTAAATCTAATTTATGGGCACATATGATTAATCAGTATGTATTGCTATCCTTAATGATAAACCACATAAGTGATCAATCAATTTGAGTTAATGAGTATTTAAATGAATCATGGGTTAAAATGTGCAGATACCATGTTGTAATTATAATTTGATAATGGGCCAAATTATAAAAGTACAACACGTATAAATAAGGGGTTATGGTCCCTAATCTAGGATTAACATTCTCTATTCTCTTATCCACATCTAAAGAGATTCTTAAGGAGAGACCCTCAATATTAGAAGATCAAACCCCTAATTTAGATCTGTGTAATGGATTCAGGTACAGCTTCCGCTCGTGTTGTTTTAATAATTTAATCTCTTTGAATTAATCATAGTTATTAGATCTGTATTAGATCATTTTAAATACCAACAAGTGGTATCAGAGCCACTGTGATTAGTTCTTAAGGATTTAAGATTAAAATTGAGATTTTTTGATCTAAATCAGTAATTTTGAGAACTGTTCTCGTATGAAAAGTAAAAGTTCATGTTTTTGGCTTGATTTCTTCATTCGGCCAATTTTTTGGTTTGAATTCTTCATGTTGAATCTGGTCACTCCTGATCCAGATTGTATAAAAGATTATCATCTTTATTTCGGGTTGTTGGATCTAATTTATGGATTAAGAACAACAAAAATTTGGTCGTTTGGCCGTCCTTCGCTGTGCTCCTCGCCGATGGTCTGTCGTTGGTGGCCCCGTTGTCAAATAAAGACAGCGGCGGCGGTAATCAGGAATTCTAGGGTTTTCGAAACCCTAGGTGCGGGAGTGTTTGCGGTGAAAGTTGATATATTCATTGCTGAATCCATTACACGTTTATCGATTACAGATTCAAAGTAAAATTAGTCTTGTTATAAGACTTTCTTACACAATGAAAATAAGAAAATACAACTCTCTTCAAACAAACACAACGGGTGTTTATCGCCCGCTGCTTGCGTGGGATCTTGACCTGTGACGGGGACGTTGATATCCGTGGACCACAAGACGATCAGATCAGATCCGAAGCTTCGTCGATTCGCGAAGGAATCAAGAAGACGAAGCGCTTATCTCGGCAACAGTGAGATAATTGCTCTTCTTAAGATCACCGCAATGGGGTAATCTTAAGGGACGAACCTGGCTGCAGATCTGATGAACTCCTCTTCTTTATGCTGAAGAATCCGCTGAAGTATCCTCCTCCTCTCTAAAATTCGTGGCTCTTTAGTCCTCAATCCGACAGGGCTTGGCCAACGCTCGAGAATTGCAGATCTGGAAAAATGAAGGCCCTAGGGCTGTATTTATAGGTTTCAGGAGCCCTGTGTTCGGATAAGAATGACCGATTCCCTCTTATCTTTAGTTGAAACCACTTAACCATATTATCAGATCAGTTGGAGCAAATCCAGGTGGTTAAAGATCGAAAAATCGTTGAAAACAACCAAAATCAGCGTTTTTTTGTATTCCAGACACTTCTGAGTGTCTTGGCTTGGCCGAGACACTTATAAGTGTCTTGGCCAAGCCAAGACACTTGAGAGTGTCTCGGCTTGGCCGAGACACTCGAGAGTTTCTCGGCCACGCTAAGACACTTGGAAGTGTCTCGGCTTGGCCGAGACACTTATAAGTGTCTTGGCCAAGCCAAGATACCACGGGGTGTCTTGGTTTGGCTTTTCTAGTTTTGACGCGTCGAGTTTGTTTCCACCGTAAATTCATCGTCCGGACTCGGAATTATGCGGTTCAAGATGCATTAGAAATCCGACGAGAAGATCTACAGGATCCCATGATTGAATCATATGTGGAGTAAATGGGACACGAGGGGTGCTCCGCCTTTCGTAAACGACGCGAGGCTCCTGATCAGCTCTTGTTTTCGTTATTCCGAAGTTCCGTTGCTTCATATGATCCGTCGACTCACTTCATATGTTTGTCATTATCAAATAAGCTTCTGTAACTCTAATAGCAATGTTCATCATCTTCTCCCTATCTCGAGCCACATGCGGGGACCTATGGGCAATTTTTGACGCCTACAGATACCCCCTCCAAAATGTTTCAGTCTCGTTTCTTTTATAGATGAGCCTGAAATACTTTGGATATGATCGGTCCAACCCTCAGTCGGCATAAAAGGACCTGTAATTAGCTTTGATTCTTGACTCCTTTGATTTTTGATCTATTCAATATTTTGACGAATAGCTGAAGTTCTCCTGGCGTTGCGTTTATCGTCTGGCCGTCGTCGAAGTCTTGAATCAAAACTGGTGAGTTGATTTTGGCTCGTATCGTTGAGTTGATTTTGAACTGACCTTCTCCATCACAATATATTGACTTGCGTTGACTTAAGGTTTCGAATTGCCTAGTGTTGACTTTTTCATCGCAACGCGTTGACTAGCGTTGACTAGCATTGACTTAGGGTTACGCGTTGACCGGCGTTGACCGGCGTTGACCTAGTGTTTCGGATCGCCCGGCGTTAACATAGTTTATACTCGTACGTTTGCTGGAGTATACACAGTTTAAGCTCTTAAGGTATTGGAGCATGGCGGTCCTAACAGTTGGGGCTGTAGGACCAACTGTTAAAGCTGATTCGTCTGCAGATATGGATCTTATCCTGAAGTTGTTGGATGCTCGAGTCACAAGACCAGTTAATAAAGCTGGTGCGTCAATGACTTTCACACTTATAGGATTTTTTAACCCTCAGCCCTTAATAGATTTGATGAGCCTTTACCGACTACCATTTGAGTCGGGCTAGAATGTAGATTGTTTAAATCCGTTCTGCATGTAACATTATGCTAAAAGAGTTAACTCCTTTAGTGCTACGATATTGAATACGTAGACTTCGTCTTTCTTACGAGAATAGACTACCCGACGACGTGTGTTAGACGTAGACTTAGGATTTTTGGCTAATCCTCAACCATCAACGGATTTGACGTGCCTTTACCGACTACCATTTGAGCCGGGCTTGCATGCGGATTGTTTAAGTCCGTTTCGCATGTGACGTTATGCTAAGAGAGTTAACTCTCTTAGTGCTACGATATTGAATACATAGACTTTGTCTTTCTTACGGGAATAGACTACCCAGCAACACGTGTTAGGCGCTGACTTATTCCTACTTAGGCTTCGGGATAAAGTTCCCCAGACTGAAATTCTGGTGTCTTCTTCAATCGGTGAAAAACTAAACCGGCAACGCGTGTTAGGCGTTGACTTATCCCTACTTAGGATTCGGGATAACATTCCTCGCGTGTGTGAAGCACAGATTTTAGTGTTATTAATAATAACTTGTCACAATGTCGAATATGTGGGCTTTTGTCCTTTTTACGGTCAAGAACTAACCGGCAACGCGTGTTAGGCACTGACTTATCCCTACTTAAGATTCAGGGTAAAATTCCCCAGACTAGAATTCTGGTGTCTTTTTCAATCGGTGAAAGACTAAACCGGTAACGCGTGTTAGGTGTTGACTTATCCCTATTTAGGATTCGGGATACAATTCCCCACGCGTGTAAAGCATGGATTTTGGTGTTATTAATAACAACCTACTACAATGTCGAATATGTAGGCTTTTGTCCTTTTTATGGTCAAGGACGGCAACGCGTGTTATGCGCTGACTTGTCCCTACTTAGGCTTCAGGATAAAATTTCCCATGTGTGTAAGGCACGGATTATGGTGTTATTAATAACAACATATCACAATGTTGAATATGTGGGCTTTTGTCCTTTTTACGATAAAGACTAATCGGCAACGCGTGTTAGGCGCTGACTTATCCCTACTTAGGATTCATGATAAAATTCCCCGTGCATGAAGTACATGGATTTGGAGTTGAGAATAAGTAGTGCCTTCTCTTGGGGCAAAGACGGACCCAGAATGGGAGGGGAAGAATTTTATATTCTATCTTCCAAAACTGAAGAGGAAGAATTTTATATTCTTTTCAGTTGCAAAAGAGTCTCGAAGTGGGATCTCCACCTCAAGAATCCAAAAAGGTAAAACTAGGAGTGGGATCTCCACTCCGAGAATCAGAAAGATTCAGATAACCCTAACTTTTATAGGATTGGTTACCTGATTCAAAAATAAAATTCCGACTCCAGTCCTATCTTTTATAGGTTTGACCGAAGGGGAAAGAGTGAAAGCCTTTCGTTCATCGAAATGAAATTCTGATTTTGGCCCTAACTGTCTACAGGTTTGACTGAGCGGGGATTTGAGACAATCTTAACTTTTATAGGTTTGATCACTCAATTTGTGGACCTCTCGTTCATTAAAGGAATCAAGAGGGGATTTTGGTTGTGGTTCTAACTATAGGAATGTTTGACCAAGTGAACAGTGAGAGTGGGAGTACAAATCATAGTGGGAGTGTTAATTCGTACAAATCACTCAAAGGGGGTTCCTAGTGTTAAGTGACAAATACATAACATGGAAGGGTTTGACAATCTTCAATAAACAGAAGATTAAAATCCTGAGTACTATGTCCAGACTCTAGCAATGGGAGTGTTGAGTGCACAGACGTAGCAGGAGTTTGAGTGGGAGCTTAGTGTTTATCACTTTGCTTATAATGATCAGGTTATCCCTAAGAATATTACATTTAACATTCTTTCAGGAACTTCCTGTTACATGAATCATCTACCCCCAGCTTTCTTTGTGAAACTGGGTTTATCATTGTATTCAGTTGAATGAACGGGTTATCCTTAAGAATACCTGGCATGGCGCTCCCCAAGAACTTCCCGCGAAAGAAAGGAAATAGTTTAGACTCATATACCGGTTGGAGTTCTGAGGAGCAGTTTATACTCGTATACTCTTCGGAGTGTGAAGGAACAGTTTATACTCTTATACTTTTCGGAGTGTGAAGGAGCAGTTTATACTCTTATACTTTTCGAAGTTTGAAGGAACATTTTATACTCTTATACTTATCAGAGTTTGAAGGAGCAGTTTATACTCTTATACTTATCGGAGTTTTCATTCGACTTAATTGAGCGTTATGACGCCGGCTTCAACCAAAGTTTGGATGCTATTTTTGAGAGTAAAGCAATCCTTAGTGGATGAAGGATCCTCCTGTGATACGCACAATACTTTGGATCCGAGATATTATCAGCTTCCTCCTAATTTGTGATAGGTGGCAGCTTGATCTTGTTGTTTTCAAGGAGGGATTCGAAAATAGCTGGAACATCTTCATCCTTGAATGAGTACTCTTTTTGGAGTCTTAGACCCGAAGTCTTTTGCTGTCTTCGGAGTTGCTGTTGTGACGTCTGATTAACGTCAACAGCAGCTACAGGAGCCTTCCCTTTACCACGAGAGATGAAGCTTGAGTTCGGAGAGTTAGCCGCTGGTTGGCTTCTTTCGGTTTTCTTCCTTCTAAGGAAGCGTTCGGCCTGCTCTCCACGCGTCTTCAACTCTTTCTATGTGTTGGATGGTGCGTCTACCATAACTTCCAATATCTCAATAGATAGGTTGTTATGACATGTTTGGAGGATGAAGTCGTCCGTGATCAGATCTCAATAGTTCATCGCCTTATTCCGGAAACATTTGATGAAGTCGTCGACTGCCTCTTCGTCTTCCTGTTTCTCCTCAAAGAGTGTCCTGATGGATATCTCGACGTCATCGTCAAAGAAATTTCCGAGGAATGAGCTCTCCATACCGTTTTAGCTGTTGATACTTTCAGGCTTGAGACGGCGGTACCAATCAAAGGCAGGCCCACGAAGGGTGCCGACGAATGACCGAACTACCAAGACTTCATTGCCAGAGATCGTGCCCAAGTGAGACTTGAAGTAGATTAGATGCTGAGTGGGCGAGCCCTTCCCGTCGAACGGCGTGAAGTTGATCAGGTTGAACTTTGCCGGATACGGGATCGAATCCCACTCTCTCGGGTAAGGACACGGAATGCCGGTTTTCTTTACCTCTCGAGTAGACATTAGAGCGTTAATTTTGCTCTCGAGGTCTTTCATCTTCTTGTCCTCGTCTGTATCATGTTTTGGACGATTTCCAAGAGGAATAATGTGGTCACCCCCAGCATTATTATCTTTAGCGGGACTACCCCTAGCATTGTTATCTGTAGGGGGAGCATTTGAACCACCCCTAGTATTTTTAGGGGGTGCGTCGGCCATGATGATTTCGTCCACTTCTGGATCGCTGTCAACTATGGCGTTCTGGGTACGGCGGCTGGATTGACCAAGTTGATTGGATAAGGCCTGCATCTGTCGGTCATGCTCTTCCTTCATCTGTATCATGGTTATCTCTAATTTGAACTTGAAGTTGTCTTTTTGCTTAGCCAAAGCATCCTTGATGATCTTGATCATTTGTTCAGCGTTGATCATGAACGCCTCACGAGATTGTCCTATGCTGGACACCATATTATCAGAAGCTATGGCAGAGTTCGCATCTGATACTTCATTATCTGAGGATAATCCGCTATTCATCCTCTGATAGTCCCTACGTATAGTAGTTCCTGTGCGTAACCGAGTTATACGTTGGGATACGTCCGAAAAATGACGAGAACTGAAACTTCGCGTTGACTTCCCTTTATCAGCCATATTGATAGTGACCTCTGGGAGTTCATCGTCTTGCACAACTGATCTTTTTCTACGGAAACGCCTTGGCTTAGTTTCCGACGCTTTATAGGAAAGAGGAATACCGAGACCCTCTGTGGAGGGGTCTTAGGGTAGTTACACATTGATAATACTGCCCTGATAATTTTGGTACACAGACAGTGAGAGTCCGCTTTTCGGGTACCTCTCTTTCAAGATTTATTCGTACCCCCATCCTGATAGTACAACTCATCGACGTTGCGGTCAGAGTAACCTATCAGCTGTTTACATGAATTCTCAGGTATAACGTGTTCGTCTGCTTGACGCATTTTCTTCTGAGTAAACAATGCCTTGTTTGCGTCTGCAGGAGTCACACGTTTGGAATTACACATTTCTGAGGGTGAAACCTTAACGGGCTCCTGACCTTCGACTCGCAATCCGATGCGGTCCGTTGCTGGAATTTTCTCCTTATGAGAAGGCTTCATATTGTCATGAGGGCGCGTGCGATCCCCAGCTTGTTGAGTTGCTCGGGGTTCCTTCATTGGGCCCAAGCGTTCTTTAATAGGAGTTTTGCCTCGATCTTCATATTGAGGACTAAGGCGATCCTTCAATGGAATTCTAACTCTGGAGAGATTCATACCGCTGTAGGGTTCTACCGGGGGCGTGGGAGCGGAAGGAACGAGATCCGAAGTTAATGAAGGCTGGGGAGCAACGTTGCCTGCTTTTGCCTTAGGCGTTGATTTAGCCTTTGGCATCCAAATTTGTTTGGATCTCGACGATCTCTTATCGCCTCTTTCTTTTGCATTTCTTGTGCTTTTCACACCAGGATCTGGGCATGCGTAAGAAGTGCACGACGCTTCTGAATGCGCTCCTTAAGAGTGGAACGGTTCCGTTTGACACGAACCCATTCGCTAGTAGGTGGTTGGGAGGAGGTTCCCGAAGCTTGCTGCTGGAACACTTGGCGCCTTCTGAGTTTCAGATTCGCATCATAGTAGATCCCGTCAACAGGCTTCAAAGCCTTGGCAAATCGGCACGCGAGATGTTGACGCCACCTTTGACGAGCCCTCTTCGTCAGCACTGGTGCACTTTCAACGGGCAACTCCCTGACTTTCGAAGAGTTGTCACGAACGTTGGATCTGGTTTCTTTAGAGACCGGAGAGGGGTCTTTCACTGCATTCGGGTTTAGATCATCAACCCTGGTCTTCGGATCTGAAGGCACGTTCTTTGCGGCAGTGGCTTTCCTGCGTTTGCAAGAAGAAGATCTGGAGGAGGAGGAGGAAATATATTCCTCGAATTTCTGCTGGTCGAATTCGTATTCGACCTCTTCGAACACCGGGATCTTGATCGTTGGTTGCGTCACGACAACCTCGGTAGCGAGGCTGTTGGCTCCTACTGTGGTCACCAGCTTGTTTGGGGAGAAAATTAGTTTCTTCATTGAGGTACTCATTACAACTTCAGTCGTTATAATAAAAATACAAAAAGATAGTCTTTTTATAAGTTACACAATGAAAATACAATTCTCGTCAAACAGCATAGAGATCGTTTATCGGTCTTCTACTTGCGTGGGATCTTAGCCTGTGACGGGGACGTTGATATCCGTGGGCCACCTGACGATCAGATCAGATCCGAAGCTTCATCAATTCGTGAAGGAATCAAGAAGCTGAAGCGCTTATCTCGGCAACAATGAGATAATTGCTATTCTTAAGATCACCGCAACAGGGTAATCTTAAGGGACGAACCGGGCTGCAGATCTGAAGAACTCCTCTTCTTTATGCTGAAGAATCCGCTGAAGTCTCCTCCTCCTCTCTAAAATTTGTAGATCTTCAGTCCTCAATCTGATAGGGCTTCGTCAACGCTCGAGAATTCTAGATCTAGAAAAATAAAGTCTCTAGGGCTGTATTTATAGGCTTCAGGAGCCCTATGTTCGGATAAGAATGGCCGATTCCCTCTTATCTTCAGTTGAAACCACTTAACCACATTATCAAATCAGTTGGAGCAAATCCAAGTGGTTAACGATCGAAAAACCGTCGAAAACAACCAAAATCAGCGTTTTTTTTATATTACAGACACTTCTGAGTGTCTTGGCTTGGTCGAGACACTTATAAGTGTCTTGGCCAAGCTAAGACACTTGAGAGTGTCTCGGCCAAGCCGAGACACTTTGAAGTGTCTCGGATTGGCCAAGACACTCGGCTTGGCCGAGACACTTATAAGTGTCTTGGCCAAGCAAAGACACCACGGGGTGTCTTGGTTTGGCTTTTTCTGGTTTTGGCGCGTCGAGTTTGTTTCCACCGTAAATTCATCATCCGGACTCGGAATTACGTGGTTCAAGATGCATTAGAAATCCGATGAGAAGATCTACAGGCTCCTATGATTGAATCATATGTGGAGTAAATGGGACATGAAGGGTGCTCCGCCTTTCGTAAACGACGCGGGGCTCCCGATCAGTTCTTGTTTCCGTTATTCCGAAGTTCCGTTGCTTCGTATGATCCGTCGACTCACTTCATATATTTGTCATTGTCAAATAAGCTTCTGTAACTCTAATAGCAACGTTCATCATCTTCTCTCTGTCTTGAGCCACATGTGGGGACCTATGGGCAATTTTTAACGCCTATAGGGAGCCCAAGCAACGACAGTGGCGATTCAGGCATCGTCTTCTCCCTGTCTTGAGCCACATGCGGGGACCTATGGGCAATTTTTGATGCCTATAGGGAGCCCAAGCAACGACAGTGGCGATTCAGGTTTTTCAAAACCCTAAGGTGGAAATAAGGGCTTGAGGACTTACCTGACCTCAGGCGAACTTCAGTTCGATTCGGCAAACTTTGAGTTTGCTTCAGGCGAGCCTCAATGCGGTTGCCGAACTTCGAACTTCGGGCGAGCTTTGTTAAAAACTTCTGACGAACTTTGGTTCGATTCTAACAAACTTCGGTTTGATTCTAACGAACTTCGGTTTGCTTCAGACGAACATCATGTTCAAAATTTTAGACGAACCTTGTGTTTGAAATTTTAGACGAACCTCATGTTGAAATTTCAGACGAACCTCGTATTCGATTTAGGCAAACCTCGTGTTCGGAATCAGGTGAACCTCGGGTTCGACTCAAGCGAGCTTCTGCTCGACTCAGGCGAAGTCGACGCTTGTTGTAGGTGAGCTTAATTTTCTATTTCAGGCGAAGCTCGATCTGTTAAAGGTGAGCTGTTAGACCCTAAGGTCGCTATCCAAGCACCCTAGGGGGGGGGGGCCCCCCTTAATAGGGCTTATGCTAATCTAATCCGATTTTATGCTAATTTAAAACTTGTTAACAAATATGCTCTTGCAAGATGATATACAATTACTTATGAGCAAGAAAATGCAATATGAACAAAGGTGATGTATCTTAGCAATGAGATATACTATATGATATATGCAAGGATATATGAACTATCCCAAGGGAGAAACAAACAAGATGCAATAGGCTATAAGATGAACAGTTATAAGTGCGCCAATGCAAACCAAACACGCTATATGTTCACGAGGTTCGGACCTTCCGTCCTACGTCCCTGTTCCCCACTCTCGAGGAGAATCCACTACACAATCCAGTTTGGAAGCCGGAACTTTTCTACACACTCGGTTTTCTAGCTAACCGAAAACTCTACACACTCGGTTATCAAGTCAACCGACAACTCTCACAAATCCTCATAATGTACATACACAAGCTACAACCTCAAGTGTTGGTCCTCACGTATCGACTCCCTCAAGTGCTCATAATTATCACCTCTCACTAGGCTACCGACGCCACTCCTCTTGGTATCGACTCCGTCCTCACCACACACTCCTCTCGGTGTACAAGTGTATTACAAAGTGATCCTCACAATTAGGTACAAATACAAATAAATTTGTTCTCTATAATGGATGATTAACACAATGTAAGCTCATACTCTAAGTCACACAATCCCACAACCCAAATTATACTAAGTATGAAAATACAATAAGCTCAATGGTTGTGTGTGTACAAAGAGATAAATAAAATTAACTAAACTCAATATAAGCACTAGCTTAATAAAATGATAATCAAACAATAAAATGTAAAGCTAGATTGAGTTTAGAAAACTTCTCCAATAAATGACAAGAGTGAGAGAGAGGTGATTTGAAGCTCAAACACCAAAGATTATCTGCTCAAGCCATTGTGAAATTATCTTCACAAACGAAACTCTTAAACAAGGCTTAAACACCTTTAAACAAACTTTAAACCATTGTTAAACTTTATTAAAACATTCTCTTAGTTGTTCCAAAAAATGAGAGCAAAGGGGGTATATATAGGAACCCAAAACATCAGCAAAAACCCCAACAAAAAGACCAAAAAGCCCCCAGAAAACACTGCTGGAAACTAGCCGTTACTGTGCAACGGCTCTTTCATAAGTCGACTTATGAGTCGACTAATGAGTCTGCTTATATGAGTCGACTCAGTAGAAGAAAAATCATAACTTCGCTGCACTTCGTGAGTCGACTTATGAGTCGACTAATGAGTCGACTAAACATGCACATATCTGAAATGCACAGAAAAACTCAACTTTAAATTGGGTTTAAAAATATCAAATAAATTCCAAAAAATATAAAACTTTGGGAAATGATTGTAAACATGATAATAAGCATGTTACAAAAACTGGTTTTTAAAAAGAACTTCCTAAATGTAAAATATCATCATTTTGTAAAATAGTCCAAAACATGAAAATGTAAACATATGAATTTTGACATTTTGACTAAACCATGTTTTGAAACTTTACAAAATGATTTTTTTGAATTAATGAATGATTCTTAAGTCCATAAACCATGAAAATAATATTTTCTTAAAATTGCATATTCTATGTAATATATTCTCAAACAAAATAGAGTATGAAACATATGATTATATATATGAATGTAAATTTGTTTCATATCTATATAGCTAAACCAAAACAGAATAATAAATATGAAATATGTAATCTCATATTTATAAACATGAAAACTCAAACTATGTATCTATATATATAACTATATATATACATAGAAACCAAACATATATGTATATATGAAACTATATATACATGGAGACCA
>BQKN01066909.1:13046-34445 GCA_022839385.1 Asparagus kiusianus
TATATATATATATATATATATAACTTTATATATACAAGGAAACCAATATAATGTGTGTGTATATATGATTAAGCTTAAAGTACCAACACACATAATATAAACCTAAACTAATGTTACCCAAGCTGGATCTTGATCTTCAATAAGCTTGACTTGATACATATTACGGATGAAGCTAGAACTTGGATCTTCAACTTGAATTGCATAGGCTTCACCCATTATTCCGCCAACATCCATTGGATATGATCGTTGAAGCACAATTCTATCCATCCTCTAACATGTTGTTTGTCTACAATTAATACAAAAACACAAACACTAGACAAACAATATTAGAAGTAAATTGTTTGTAAATCATCATCAAAACAAGAAGGCCAACACGAGCTTCGAGGTTGAGTCTTGATCTTAAAGGCAAGCTCAATTCTCAAATTCAAGCGAGCTTCGGGCTTCATTCAGGTGAGTTTCGAAGCTCTCTCAGGCAAGCTTAGTTCTCGGTTCCGCTAATTCGAAATCGCAGGCGATACTTTTGTAAGCTTTGCGATTTGGGAATTTTTCAGGTGAGATTTACTTGCGGTTGAGGAAAACTACGGGCTATCTCATTTGAGTTAGGGCACATGCCATGCCCACTTGAGGAAATCTATTTGGATATGGGCCTATAGTTGGACCATTAACAATTTTAATTATGGATTAATTGAATCTTTCAATTAAATCTTAAGTTATGGGCCTTATTAAGTTATGAGCCTATGATTAAAGTCTGAATTATTTGAATTTATCAAACAATTAATTAAGTTTAGGCTTTTATTTTTAATGGACCTATCTATGGTTAATTAAAATAGAGAAATCTATTTTTAATTGCTCAAGTACAGTTTAGAATTTTATTTAATTCAAATCTGAATTAAATTTAATAGTTAATCAATTATTTAATTCAAATATTATGATACTAAGGTATTAAGTTTGTCTCTCATACCAAATGATTAATAGAAATAAGAAGTTGTCAAAGTAACCTCTCTTGTGTAAATTGTTCATGAGAAATGTTAGATGGTTGTGTGTATATTTTCGTGTAAATATTTAATCATCGTAAAGGAAGATTAATATTTATTTAGACTGCATACACATCTGCGATGATAAACATGTGATAATTATAAGGTTTATATGTGAATAATGAATCGATCCAAAGATAGCTTCATTATTTGAAATGAGTTATTGTCAGTGTTTGATCATTACAACAAGATACCACTTGCAATTAATATTACTGTCCAAAGATTTAATATTAATGTTATGCCAGATATCTTGAGATGAGATTTTTTATTATTTGAATTTTATTAATTACCAATTATGATTAATAATGTAAAAATCTTTTGTTTATTTCAGCTAATGCTTTTGCTGCATCAATTTCTGTTAACATCAACTTAATTCTCATGCTAAATGGGACAAATTTAAAGGTTTGGAAAAAACATTTTAATTGTTCTTGGCTGTATGGATCTAGACCTTGTATTAAGAATTGAACAACCCCACCCTCTCAATGCGGATAACACTCCTGATGCAAAGAAGGAGTATGAGAAGTGGGAGTGTTCAAATCGCATGAGTCTTATGATCATTAAGCACGACATTCCGAAAGCCTTCAGGGGCATAGAATCCGAAGAGATTACTAAGGCCAAAGATTTCCTTGTCGAAATTGAGAAGCGTTTTGCGAAAAACTATAAGGTAGAAACAAGCACGCTTTTAGCTCGCTTGATTTTAATGAAGTATAAGGGAAAATAAAATATCAGGGAGTACATTATGGAAACGTCTCATATTGCTTTAAAACTTAAGGTACTTAAACTCGATCTGTGTGATGAGTTATTGGTGCATCTGGTTCTGTTGTCTCTTCCTGCACAGTTTAATCAGTTCAAGTCAGTTACAACTGTCAAAAGGAGAAATAGACTCTAAACGAGCTCATTTCATACTGTGTGTAAGAAGAAGACATGTTGAAGCAAGATAAGATAAAAAGTGCTCATTTGGTTTATGTCTCTAAGGATAAGGACAAGAAAAGAAAGAATGATAATGAAGCTGCTAAGGGTCTTGTTCAGAAGAAACAATATAAGGATGATCATGGTTGTTTCTTCTGCAATAAGTCTGGACACGTAAAGAAGGATTATACCAAATATCATGCCTGGTGTGCTAAGAAAGGCATGTTCCTTACTTTGGTCTGTTCTGAAGTTAATTTAGCTTCAGTACCTAGAAACACTTGGTGGTTAAACTCTAGTGCTACTACTCACATAAGTGTTTCTATGTAGGGCTGCCTGAGCTACCGAAAGCCAAGTGATGTTAAAAAACACATCTTTGTGGGCGACAGACAATCGATAGATATGAAAGCAATTGAGCACTTTAGGTTGCTATTAGGAAGTGGTTCATATTTAGATTTAAAAGATACCTTTGTTGTATCGTCTTTTAGACGGAATTTAATTTCTATTTCTGTATTGGACAAATCAGGTTATTCTTGTTCATTTGGAAATAATCAATTCAGTTTATCTTTTAATTTAAATGTTGTGGGAACTGGTTACTTGAGTACTTATGACAACCTATATTTACTTGATACAATTGCTTTCTTATAATGAATCCTTGCATATAGAATCATGTGGTACTAAGCATAAATTAAATAAGAAAAATTCAGCGATATTATGTCATAAGCACTTGAGTCATATCTCAAAAGGTAGAGTTGAGCGTAAATTAAATTTTGACGTATGTGTTGAATGTATTAAGGAAAAACAGACCAAAGTTAAGAGATTAGATGCCAACAGATCTTCAGAAATCTTAGAATTGATATATACATATATTTGTGGGATATTTCCTACGACATCTTGAAATGATCAACAATATTTTATATCATTTATAGACGATTACTCACATTATGGGTACCTATATCTCATTCATGAAGAATCTGAGTCTTTAGACATGTTCAAAGCTTTTAAAGCTGAAGTTGAGAATCAACTCAACAAAAGGATTAAAATTGTTAGATCTGATCGTGGTGGTGAGTACTACGATAGATATGATGGTTCAGGTGAATAATGTTTAGGATCATTTGCTAAATACCTAGAGGAATATGATATCGTCCCACAGTACACCATGCCTGGGTTACCCAACATGAATGGTGTAGCTGAAAGAAAAAATAGGACTCTTAAGGATAGCGTAAGAAGTATGATTGCTCATTCTTCTTTACCAGAGTCGCTCTGGGGAGAAGTATTAAAGACAACAAATTACATTCTGAACAGAGTACCGAGTAAAGTAGTTGCTAAAACACCTTATGAGTTTTGGACTGGTCGAAAGCCCAGTTTAAAACACTTACATATTTAGGGATGTCCAACTGAGGCAAGGCCTTATAGGCCAAATGAAAAGAAATTGGACTTCAAAATAGTTAACAACTATTTTATTGGGTATTCTGAACATTCTAGGGGCTATAAGTTTTTTGATCCCACACTCAACAATATTTTTGAGACGAGAACAATAACATTCTTTGAGGATGTCGAGTTTGGGGGAGAAATAAGGTTAGAAACATTACTTTTGAGGAGGAATTAGCTTCAGACACAATCTATACAGTTACTTTGATAATATTCAGGTTCCTATACCTATTATTGATCAAGAAGTAAATCCGAAACCTCAAGATGACAATGTTGAACAACTCCCTGTTCCAGAAGAATAAACTTAATAACCTCAAGAACTAGTGCCATTAAGGAGATCCACGAGAGAAAGGTGAAATGCTATTCCGGATGATTATATTGTATTTCTCCAAGAACATAAGGAAAATAATAGGAAAGATGATCCAATGAACTTCCTTCAGGCCATGAAAAATTATAACTCTCAAAAGTGGATTGATGCCATGAATGAAGAGTATAAGTCTATGCAAGACAATAAGGTTTGAGAACTTGTCCCATTGCTAGAAGGTACACAACCAATTGATTATAAATGAATATTTAAAACCAAGCGGGATGCAAATGATAATATGGAAAGGTATAAGACACGTCTTGTAGCTAAAAGCTTTACTAAAAAGGAAGACATTGATTATATAGAGACTTTTTCTCCGGTTTCATTGAAAGACTCTTTTAGAACAATCATGGCGTTTGTTGCACATTTTGATCTTGAGTTACATCAGATGGATGTTAAGACTATATTTTTTAATGGTGACATTGATGAGATGATTTATATGGTGCAACCAAAAAACTTTGGTCAGGAGACCCGAATAATATAATTTTTAAATTAAGGAAATCCATCTATAGACTCAAACAAGCTCATTGTCAATGGTATTACAAGTTTTAACAAATAATTATCTTATTCGGTTTTGAGATAAATATTGTTGATGACTGTGTATATCACAAGTTCAGTAGGAGTAAGTATATTTTTCTGGTTCTGTATGTCGATGACATATTTCTTGCCACTAATGATATAGGCATGTTGCACGAAACTAAGAAATTTCTATCAAAGAATTTTGAGATGAAAGATTTTGTGGACGCCTCTTTTATATTAGGAATCCAGATACATCGAGATCGTTCTCGAGGTATACTTGGATTATCACCAAAGAGCTATATCGATAAAGTACTCAAAAAGTTTGGCATGCAAGATTGTAGACCAGGTGACATCCCTGTTGCTAAATGAGATAAATTCAGTCTCAATTAGTGCCCTAAAGGTAACATTGAAATTCAAGAAATGCAGAAGATTCCCTATGCTTCAGCTGTAGGAAGTCTAATGTATGCTCAGGTATGTACGTGTCCGAATATTACGTACATTATTGGTATGTTAGGCAGATACTTAAGCAACGCTGATATGGATCATGGATAACAGTCAAAAGGGTTATGAGGTATCTTCGGAAAATAAAAGATTATATGCTTACATACAGAAAATCAGAATAACTAGGATCATTGGGTTGTTAGCAGAAGGAGCTATATCATGGAAAAGTGTCAAACAGACACTCATAGTTTCCTCTACTATAGCAGCAGAATTTGTAGCTTTCTATGAGGCATCCAATCATGGAATATGGTTGTGAAATTTTGTTACTGGATTGCGCATTCTAAAAAATATTGAAAGACCTCTAAAGTTATTTTGTGACAATAAATCAGCAGTTATGTATTCTAATAACGACAGGAGCTCAACTAAGCATATTGACATTAAGTTTCTAGTTGTGAAAGAAAGGGTACAGAGTGGACAGATATCCATAAAGCACATTGGGACAAACTTCATGATAGCTGATCCTCTTACTAAAATATTATCACCTAAGGTCTTTCATGAGCACACTGCTCATATGAGTGTGATATTATTTAAGGATATCATGATTTAGTGGGAGTTTGTGATTGTGGTACTTTAAGTTAGGTTGTATTGTCTGATCAGAATAAAGTTTTTAGTTTATACACTCTGGTACATTATGTTTAAGGATGACCTCACTAAAGTTTAAGGTAGGACCAGTTAAAAATAGACATGATCATATTGCATGTAATTTTCATGCCGCACATCCATGATTGATCTATGTCGTTTGATTGTATTGGTATATGTGACCATTAATGGATCGAGTCACGATAAATGTGACGAAGGCTGCTTTGATCCTATATTGATATAGTCAACGGACGAGATTGTTTAGAAATACCCTTTTCAGTGATAGCAATATTTGAGCTCATAAGGTTATACACACTTTAATGAATCATATGGTGTCCAAATGGGAGATTGTTAGATTTAAGTATAATTAAATCTAATTTGTGGGTACATATAATTAATCAATGTGTATTGCTATCCTTAAGGATAACCCGCATAAAGTGATCAATCAATTTGGGTTAATGAGTGTTTAAATAAATCTTGGGCTAAAATGTGCATATACCAAATTGTAATTATAATTTGATGATGGGCCAAATTATAAAAGTACAACACATATAAATAAAAGGTTATAGTCCCTAATCTAGGGTTAACATTCTCTATTCTCTTATCCCCATCTAAAGAGATTCTTAAGGAGAGACCCTCAAGAATAGAAGATCATCAAACCCCTAAGTCAGATCTGTGCAATAGATTCAGATATAGCTTTTGCTCGTGTTGTTTTAATCTATTTGAATTAATCACGGTTATTAGATCTATATTAGATCATTTTAAATACCAACAGTATAATGTATAACATCTTTGAATGATTCTATTCATTTGTATAAGTGTGAAAACTGAATGCATCTGAAGTAAAATATTCAATGAGACTTTAATGAGAGAACAATTGAGCTTGTTCCTATATCATGCCTTATAATTATTAGGCTATATAAAACAGCTTATAAATCTAAATTTCAACATTCCTTCACCTTCTGACAGATATCTTGCTTGATTTTTAGTGTTACATTTATGTATAAGATTTTCGAATATGGTAGTACGCAAAGCTTTGAAAAAATATATAATGAGAAATTGATAGTACTTCTAAAGTCACAGAATTGTACCACCTAAGTGCATAAAACAACACGTGTCACGTATTAATTTAATATTAAATTAGAATTCTAATATGATTGGTATTTTCTATCGATAATAGAATTCTCATCAATTTAAATTTTAGAAAAAATTATAATATTATTAATATTAAATTGGAATTCTAATATGATTGGGTATTTTTTATCCATAGTTAGAATTCTCATAAAATTAAATCCATTTAAAATTTAAAAATTATCATGTGGATCTTCTTAATTATTTAAAAGATAAATTTTACTATAACCTTCAACAAGTTTAGCCATTTAGCACCAAGTCTGCAAATTTTCTAAAATTTCTGATAAGCTAAAGAATTTTAGAAAACCACCAAATTATTTTATCCCTTAATAAGGACATCACCCCATAATTTTACACTGATTAACATTATCCCTCAAGGCCATTATGCACCTCTCAAATCATTTCTATTTGCAGATTAGTCATAAAATTATAAATAACTATTAAAAAAACAAATAGCCCTATGATAAATATGAAACTACAAAAAAACTCTTAAAAATATGAAAACCACAAAAACCCTTTTAAATTCTAAAAATCACATAGAATGATACGGGTCGCTAAGCGAGAACATTTGATCACGGAATTATCAAAGGTGGGTTGAGAAGAAAATAGCAAGAACACACTAAACAATTCAATTGGCGAATGAAAATACCTTCTCTAGATTATGAAGAATAAAAGATTACAAAATCTCTCTCTAACAATCTCTCTGAAACAAAGAACATCTTCTCTATCATCACTAAACTCTAATCCCTTGATTAGAATCTCTCCTCTCATGTTTAGAAACCCTAAACAATCCCTATTTATATGTCTAACAATGTGGATATCAATCTTGTAAATAACGAAGCCCAATAGAACTTGGAATCTGCGTCAAATAGAGTCCAGGTCAACCCAGGAAACACGATCCGATCGACCGACCTGCTTGGTCTGATCGACCGGCTAGATTTAGGGTTTTAACCCTACATGATTTACAGATATCGGTCAACCGATGCTGATTACGGTCGACCAATTGGTCAACCGATGATAGACCCCGGTCGATCGGCCAGAACACACGACTCTCGCCTGTAGCGTGCATGTTTTCGGTCGACCGACGCTGATCATGCGGTCGACCGTTCAGAGCCCAAATGCCAGTTTTTCTGAGTTTTGCTATTTTCCTACTTTTGACCACTTTTGCCGCATTCGACGACTCTGCCCACGCTTCTATTCTAAAGCTATACTGAGAATCGTCTATCCTCAAGCTATACTGAGAATCGTCTATCCTCAAGCTCCCATGAGAATCGCTAAGCTCCTGAAACAAGGAAGAAGATACATCTGTATCAAAGAACCCTCTGAAAAATTTTAAAATTACAAACTATCACCTTTAAATTAATTAGACAACCCTTTAAAACTCCAAAAACCACAAACATATCCCTTAAAGATATGAAAATTACAGACAACCCCTCCAGAAATAAAAAATTACAACATGGTTTTTGAAAAATTTAGAAAACTGCAAGAAGACCCTAAAAATTCATAAAAAAATAAAGAACTTCCCAAAAAAAAATTCAAATATTACAAATAGCTCCCTAAAAAAATAAAAAATAGATAATACAAACGACCTCTTATAGAACCCAAAAATTAGAAACAACATTCTGAAAAATCTGAGAGTTGCATAGAATCCTGGAAATAATAAACAACCATTATTTAGAGTTTTCTATCAAAAGTTATTAACGGTTAAGTGAGAAAACTAAAAACCTATTGGGTATTTTCTTTCAAAATATATTGGGAGTATTTTGGTAAATTTACTGCACTTAACGTAATAATGTCAATTAGGGAGCTTTCTACCAGAAGTTATTAAGGGTTTAGTGGGAGTTTGAAAGGTATTGTGAGTTTAGTGTCAAAAGCCCAATTTTATTGGGGATTTAGTGAAAATTTAGCCATATTTCAATTTTTATAGAGAGGAAAGATATTAATACTCTATCAGAGAATATGCTAGTGGTTATTTTATAATATGCCTTAGCTAGAAAATTGACATAAGAACTAAAATTCTAAATGGATAGGAGAATCAAGTGAAAGAAATTATAAGTTAAAATATTCTGAAAAAATTAAACTATATAAAAGGATAGAGAAAGAAAAAGAAATAGTTTAAATACCCTATTTATATATGAACAGAAACTCATGATCTACTATATACTTACATCTCAAAAAACTGCCACATGTCTATCCCTAATTTGATTTTTAAAATTTAAAATAAAAGCTATCCGTGCACTTATTAAGTGAGGTAGTATTTTTTTTTCTTTTTTTATTTTGGAATATAACAAAAAAGAGAGATATTCTAAAGGAGGGATTAGTGGTTAAGTTATCTAATTTGAAATTTAAATTTTGATATAAAAACTATCCACGTCCTTATTTATAATTATGTTACAAGAATAAAAAATCTTAAATTTAAGTTATTTACCTTTGAAGAAGGAGCAATAGTTGGTATAATTTAAGTTTTTTTAATTGAAGAAATTGCAATTTTTTAGAAGCAAGACTATAACGAAAAAGAAGTTCATTGAGGGAAAAAACACAAATAAAAAAAAAAATAAATCAACCCTTGCAAGCATGGGTATAATGCTTGTAAGCTTTGATACTTAAGACAATCAAGTTATCGTTGCCGGTCACCTTTCGAAAAATACCGAGCCATTTGAAGACGACTAAATTTTCCCCCTGCATCACATACATTTATAAATACATGGTCATAATAAATGTTAAGATAGTTTATATCTATTATGCACATGCCCAATATTCGCCCACCCACGCTCACGTCTTGTCTAGGAGTGCGAGTTCTATTACAATTAAGAGCCATTTCTTATCTATATATTTTGTATCATATTCTCATATCAATACACGACATAGCTTGTTTTCTCCTAATTATCATGCTATCAGAGCCATAGTATCAAACTAATCTCATCCCTTCAAATCTCACCCATCTATCGTGGATCTCACCGCTGCTCCTCTCTTCCTTGCCATTGTTAATTGTCGGATGCATCCCGAGCTCGTGCCCAAATCACTACGGCACCTCACGACCGAAAACCATAACCGCCAAATCTCAACGTCGATCTCGTCTCCACATCGTCGCCAGATCTGTACCAGATCTCAGCGTCTCCGTCATATCTGGTTGATCGATCTTGTCTCTGCTGTTGCTGCTATAGGCCTCAGTCGCCTTCTTTAAAATCGAACAATAATGTGGAATTAATAAAATTTAATGCAATTCAAGACACAATATAGTAATATAGCAATAATTAAGAGAGAGAGTTAGAGATGGTTAGTCAATTTGCACGCTGATGTGTTCACGAGGTTCGGTCCTCTTGATCTACGTTCCCGACCACCTCTCCCGATGCTAATCCACTAACACAACCCGGTTCGGAAGTCGGAACTTCTTCACAACGATCTCCCCGAGATCAAACTCTCCACACAATGATCTCCTCGAGATCAAGCTCTCCACTTAATACAAGATGATGAAAAGATCTCTCTTACAATCCTATGTCAATGATTAAGAGATGACAATTGAAGCTTCGGGGTTGTGGGATATGAAATTGAAAAACTAAAATTGAGAATAAGATGAAAGTTTTGGCTTAGGAGTCTCAAAAAACAAAACACAAGTGTTTCTCTTGATTTTCTTAGTTTTTGACAAATGAAGACAGAAGGATATTTATAGACACTTAAAACAATAGCCCAAAACCAAATAAAAACACAAGATCCAACAAAATCCCTAAAAAACCAGAATCTGGAAAAATAGCCGTTGCAGTGTCATCGGTCGACTGGTTGGCATATATCGGTCGACCGATGAGATGACCCTTGGCTGAAGCTGAAAGCAGAGACTCCGTCGATCGACCGATGTAGTCGTATCGGTCGACTGGCCTTGTGCCATCGATCGACCGATTGATATGTATTGGATGATTGATGAGCGACTGACTGCTGGCTTTGAAAATGTGCTTCTGATCGGTTGACTGGTAGGGAAGAACCAGTCAACTGAAAAACTGATACTTCCAGATTTATAATTTTTTTCAGAGCTGTCGGTTTGCTAAAATATTTTTAAAATATTAAATTAACTCCAAAAATAGTAAAACTTAGGAAAATAATTTTATGTATGAAAATGAATACATTAGAAGAGAAATTTTTAAAATATCATTTCTTATTTATGAAAACTTACTGTTTTACAAAAATGATTAAAAATACAAGATTTAAAATATGTGTGTGTGATCCCCAATTGCTTCAAAAGTTATCTACTTTATTTCTTACCTACATTATGATCTAGGGAGAAAATAAAAAAGCTGCAAATATCGCTTACAATAGTGTACAACACTTAAGTGTCGATATTTGCTCAATTTTGTTGATGAAGCTCTTCTTGAATCTACGCTTGAACGCTATTCTTTATTTGATATTCGCTTGAGACGATCTTTGAGTATTTTAGGGCTTCTTCATCAACTTACCTCCACCTCCACGGATATCATCGTTATGACACAAATCCATCCATCCTCCAATAATGACACTTTATTGCTTGATAAAATACATCCTGCGTAATATCACTTAACAAGCAATTAGCACCAATAATGTGGTTTGTAAATCATCATCAAAGTATGAGACCAAACAATCTCCCTCTTTTTGATGATGACAAACCGCCATTATAAAAGAGCATAAAAAGAAAAAAAGTATGTTTATAGATAGATGCCCCCTATCTATAAGACTCTCCCCCTATCCATGTGCACAAAGGATAGGCGATTTTTCTCCATCTTTGTCAATATTAAAATGGGGTATACAATATAATACACATGTTGTCAATCCCACAAGACAGTCCTTTAAGTGTTAGCTTACCCGTGTCACCTTCCTCAAGTGCTTGGATTTGCTACATCTCCCTAGGCTTTACAACCAACACACTTCTCTTAAAATTGATCCCGGTCTCTCCTAACCAATCCTCTAAGTGTCCTTGTGTATTACAACATGTGATCACAATAAGTGCAAATCAAAAATATCAAGATATGAAAGTTATAATCCATAAAGCGAAAACATACAAGGCTATCAAAAAACAAATAATCAAAGAGTGCACATGCCTAATTCGACTCTTATACGATAAAAATCTTCTTCGCTAAGAGGCTTGGTAAAGATGTCCGCTAATTATAATTTTGTATCAATATAAACAAGGGATACATCTTTCTTTTCTATATGATCACATAAAAAATGATGGCGTACATCTATATGTTTAGTCATAGAGTATAAAACATAATTTTTTAAAATATTTATAGCACTAGTATTATTACAAAATATTTTGTATCATGAAAATGTAAATTAAAATCAACTAAATTTTGTTTCATCCATAATAATTATGCACAAAATAAGCCAATGACAATGTATTTTGCTTCTGTAGTGGATAAGACTACACAATTGCTTATTGGATGACCAAGAAACAAGTGAGTTGCCTAAGAATCGGCATGTGCTACTAGTAGTCTTGCGGTCTACCTTGCATCCGGGAAAGTCGGCATAACAATAACCATAAAGATCAAAAGTAGTATACTTTGGATAAAATAAAGCAAGTTTAATAGTACCATTTATATATTTAGTAATTCTTTTAACCGTAATTAAATGAGATTTTATAGGAGAAGCTTGAAAACGTGCACATGCATAAACATTAAACATAATATCCGGTCTACTAGCAGTGAGATAAAACAAACTACATATTATACCTTGATATAACTTTTGGTCTACTTTCTCATCACTTTCATCCATGTCCAACTTGATAGAGGTGCTCATTGGATTTGGTGCATACTTGGAGTTTGACATTCTAAATTTCTTCACCAACTCTTTTGCATATTTGCTTTGTGAGGCAAAGTTTCATGGCGATCTCAGACTCCAGGGAAATGGCAGCGTCGGCTACCTCTCGTACTGAGTGGAAACGTCGAGATACAAGATAGCGACAAAGACTTGGGTGAAGTCCCATCAAAAACGTCTGAGCCTAACACTCCTCTACCTGCCACATGCCTGTGAACCTGCGTAGATTTATGAATATGCTCTCATAATCTGCCATTGATGTGTCTCCCTACTCCAATCAGGATAGCTCTGAGTAGACTCATGAATTTGCTCTCATAATCCGCCACTGACGTGTCTCCCTGCTCTAATCGGGATAGCTCTGCTTCTCTCCCTATCTTTGCGGCAGAAGATATATACCACTCATCAAAGAAGTAGATGAAGTCCTCCCAAGTAAGTGCCATCCACTGCTCTGATGTAAATTGGAGTCTATACCATCCTCCGGCATCGTCATTGAGGCTGAATGCTGCTAACCTCGGCTTCTGGACTGGGTCAACATCAAGCAAATCTAGGATGTTCCCCACATCCTCCTTCCACTTATGAGCTGCAAGTGAATTCGATAAACCCTAAAACTCTGGGGGCCTTAACTTCTGATACCTCTCAACCAGATGGAGCCAGGCCTCTTGTTCTGTGGCTCTATCAATAGCTGGTAGTGGTGTAGCCGCTGGTGATGCCTCTACAATAGGCACAGCCAGCATAGCTAGTGGTGGAACCACATAAGATGGTACTGCTGGCGGAACCTAATTCGCTACTCGCTCCTCGAGCGCTACCAGTCTGACTACAATTGGCACCATGAGATCAATCAGATACTATTAAATCTGCTACAGCTCGGGCTCTGACTCAGCTTGCCCAACTCCCTGAGTACGGGTTCTACCTCGACCATGTCCCCCCTGACATCTATAATTTCAGGAGGAGAGCTTATTAGACACAGTAAATGAGATCACAAACAATAATAACATAGTATCATTGAAAATACTTTGTAATCAAAGTTAGATAAGCATAAAAAAATTTTCCTTGTAAATTTTCGAGTTATGCTTATTTCAACCTCACTCAATCTAGGATTCCCTAGCGAACTCTATACATGAGCCCTAGGAAACTATACACTAGCTCCACGACCCGACACAGCATACCCTAAGGATATTGGAGCTAGAGCACTAATACCAACTGTGACACCCCTGGTTTCACACTTGACTGCAGTCCATGATGAACCCAAAGATGTCAAACCTACCATGCACCCAACACTGTACATAAACATATTTCACTGTCACCATTGACATCACTCTAGTAGATGTCAAATGCAAAGAAGTGTGGGTACAAGCAAATATAACAAAGATGAGATTACAAAGAACCTAATTTAAAGAAGAGATATCCAATAATAACTATAATTATGTCCCAACAGAAGAAAAGAAAATACATCTAATAAACTAAAATAAGATTAATGAGTCTATAACACATAAATAGTCACTTGAACAGTACATAGGAACTCAGCCTCCAAAATAAAATACATCCCTAAAATATTTAATATCATAAATAGTCTACTGTGGAGCACTAACTAGCTATCTATAAATGACGGCAAACTATATTGATGTTAGACCCTAGAGGGGGGGTGATTAGGGTCTTATGCTAATCTAATTCCAATTAATGGCTAATTAAATTATATAGATCAATTTGTTCTTGCAAGAAGAGATATGATATGAATATGAACAATAATGATGAAAAAGAAAGTACGCTAAGCAAAACACAAACACACGATATGTTCACAAGGTTCGGTCCCCATGACCTACGTTCCCGCTCCTCACTTCGAGGAGATATCCACTATCACAATCCGGTTTGGAAGTCGGAACTTCTACATACTCGGTTTACAAGTTCACCGAAAACTCTCACACTACACAATCACTCAACAATCACACTTTACACACTAAGTGTAGGAACCTAGCCCATGTCCTCCTTCTCAAGTGCTCGATTACAACCTCTCCCTAGGTTCGTCAATCGACGCCACTCCTATTGGACTTGACCCCGTCTCTCTCTCCTCACACTTCTCTCGGTGTACAAGTGTGTTACAGGTGATTCTCACAAATAAAAGTTAAATACAATGATTTGTTCTCAAATAACAAGTGAGAACACAATGAAGCTCACACTCACTAAATCACACCCCACAACCCACACTATATAGTATGAAAATATTAAGCTCAAATATGTGTGTGTGATAACAGTGAATAAAATTTAAATAGATATGAATGAAAAATGAAATAACAAGTTATGTAAGAGTTTAGAAAACTTCTCAAGCAAGAAGAACAGTAGAAGATGATCCCAAAAGAGTTTGAAGGCCACTTCTTGTTGAAGAAGAAAACTTCTCTTGAAAACAGATTAATGAAATCAGCCATTTAAACAGCTCTTAAACACACTTAGCACTTTGTTAAGCACAACTTAGATTTCTTAGATGAAAAGGAGGAAACACAGCAATGGGGTATTTATAGCACCCCAATACAATAGCAAAAGTATAAGTAAAAAGACCAAAAAACCAAGTTAGAAAACAAACAAGAAAACTAGCCGTTACAAGGGTTCTGACACTTCAGCGGTCGACCGGTCCGGTCGACCGCTAAGCTCAAAAGCTCAGATAATCAGGGTTTAGAGCTGGCGGTCGACCGACAGCATTTTCGGTCGACCGAAAATTCTCTCGGTCGACCGGTGCGGTCGGCTACGAGTATGAGCTCAGAAAACCACTGTCGGTCGACCGGATCGGTCGACCGAAAACTGATATAGGCAAACTGACAGGTTTTGGGGCAGTTTTGAAAATTCGTTAAAAATATCAAATCACATCCAAAAATAGTGAAACTTTGGGGAAAGTTTCTAAATGATAAAATAAACATGTTTAAAAAGGATTTTTTGGAAAATCAATTTTCGTTTGTAAAAACTACCTGTTTTTGAAAACTACTTAGAAAACCTGTGTTTTTATGAAAGTGAAAGTTGATATAGAACTTGTAAACATGTATATATATATTGTACATACATTATATGTATATAATAAAGTACGAAAGAGCTGTCATCGTGAATAAAAAGTTATTGTAACAACGTTTGATGAAAAATCATTTATATGATAGAAACCGTGTTAAGTGTACATATGTTGAGCTTAGATATAATCATACGATATATGTAAGTGTACTAAACATATACCTAGGTAAATCCACGCAAATGAACTTGAATCTTTAACACTTGATTGGCGTGTATTGAAATACCTGAAAAGAGAGCATAAACACAAAACACTAGAAAACTTATTAGTAATAAATTGTTTGTCAAATCATCATCAAAACTATAGGGTCAACAATCTCCCCCTTTTTGATGATGGCAAATAATTTATATATGAATACGAATTCTAAACAAATAACCCACATATAATCCATAACATGAATAAATCATACATGAATGATCACATAAGCCATATATAAAACCATATATAAAAAGAATCAATTTTTAAACCATATGTCCATATGTGGTATTTTCTCCCCCTTTGACAACATCAAAAAGGGAAAAAGAAACAAATTTGGAGCAGCGCTCCCCCTGCATATAAGCACAGATAATAAAAATGTATACCAAAAGCTCCCCCTGTCAAATTGACTGAATGACATCTATTGACTATTTATAGGAGCTAAAACAACAGTTATCCATCAAACATATGCATAAACAATATAAGTAACTCAATTTCCACATACAAAACATGATTATTATTTTAACCATGCATTGATAAAAAAGGATAAAAAGGTCACAAATCATCATTTAGGCATCATAGATGTGCATAAATATGCAAAACATAAAAGGTCACACAAATCAGACATAAAAAGTCACATAAATCCATACATAGTTTGTTCCACAAAGCATCATAGAGTTATTACACTCAAATAAAACAGTTGTAGGTGTAAATTTCTGATTTTCCCGGAAATAAGGGATTTTGTTTGTATTTATAAGAAAGCTTATTACAAACTAAATCAATCTGAATTATAACAGAAGCAGAGGGAAGGACCTCTTTGTTTAATCGTGGGGACTTTAAGGTAGCTACAGGATGCTTCGCTCGGTGCTCGTGCCGAGTCTGCTTCCCTTGGACGGTTCGACCGAGGTTACTGGAGAGAGCTTCAGTACTCAGTAGAAGCTCAGGTTGATCGAGTTCGGATCCTCTGGCTTGCCGGCGAACGGGGCTTGGAGCTTGGAGATGACACTGCAATGCAAGGATGTGCAAGAAACCTTCTCCTTTGATTAATCGTTCTCTTGATCTCTTAGCCGGTGCGATCCCTCCTCCAGCTTGCTGGAGGAAGCTTTTTAAACAGGGGAGAGACAGTTTGGCTGCTCCTTGAATTATGGGATATGACCATACACTGTTCAAGGATATCCCGTTGCCCCTCTGTACCATAAACGGTCATTCGAGGAACCGCATGTTACATCACATCACATAGGAGTGGGAAAGCCCCCCTCCTCGTGTCCATGACGGTGGCTGCCAGATACTTGAGTGGACCTGGCCAGCTCATCGAGCACCGACGGCTCTTGCTCCTGGTTTGGATGAGTGAGATGAGCCGCATTTATGAGGATGCAGGCTGCTCTGATGCCTGTCTGCTCACTCACGTCCTGAGCCACCGGGCGACCACTTGACGGTCCTGGGACATTGTGCCCTCTCTCCACGCCTCAGTAGGAGCGGGAGAAGGGACGTTTCGTACCCGAGTGGGTTTGGTAAGCTTGCTGCACGCCGACGGCTTCGGCTCTGATGGGTGAGGTGACCCGCATTTATGAGCATGCATGCCGATCCGGCGCCTGTCTTGTTTGCTTGAATTACGGACGGCCATCTAACGGGTCTGGAGCACTGTGCTCTTTTCTTTCACATCGCGGGGAGTAGGGGAGGTGTGCCCCTGGAAACCCGGCTTTCGACTCGCGTAGGTGGGCTTGGCCCTCTGCAAACGGATTTGGCTCATAGGGCGGATTTGGAACCTTGCGGGCGGATTTAGCTCGTGAGGGCGGATTATTCCCATGTGACTTGGCGTGGGAGAGCCCAGGCGTACCATCGAACATGTTTCATGGCTACACTCCATTCTTCATCTAAGAGGATAGCCTTGACTTACGGGCGAATTTGTTTGTTAGTCCGCTACGGTAATTTTTACCGTCTCCAACAGTGTTATCAAGTTTTACAACCCAGAATAGAACATCAAAACAAATATGAACGTCACATAAAGGAACTCAAATCAACCATCAAGATCAGTCATCACCACCACCATCACTATCATCATCACCATTACCATTACCATCACCATCTGAAGATCCTAATCCATCAGCAGGGCCCTCCTCAGAATCAGACCTAGAGCTAGAGGAGGGATTTGGAACCCCTAGAGACTTACGCTGATAGGAAAGAATGGTCCTAACATCACTCTGGATAGATGAGACCTTCTTCTGAACGTTTGAGACCTGAGTCTCAAGACGATCCAGACGATCACAAATATCAGAAGTAGATGAGGAAGAAGCTCTAGACCGGGAACGAGAGGATGATGAAGGAGTGGGATCAGAAATGGACATCTGCATTCTAGAAAGAGAAACCTTATCAAAGAAGTCCTTCTTGGCTTCAATCTTGGGTTCATTGGTGAGGTCAACATTGAAGTGTTGAAAGATGAGAGTGAGAAAGGATCCAAAAGGTAGGAATTTTGTATGCTTTGATGCCATATTGTTTAGAAACACAGTTGCCCAATCTACTTTGATTTTGGCAAAAATGGCATAAACAACATTAATTTTATCAGAAGCGAAATGATCAAAGCTACCGGTTTTAGGAATTAAGTTTTGAGCAACGATTCTTGCAATAAGTTTTGCATTGGGATTTAGAGAATTGTTGTTTATGGGATAAGAGCAATCAGGCTTAAACATGAGTTGGTTAACATCTGGATTACCAACTTCAACAGACATGAGAGCAGCGTCACCTGTTGGGATATTAAGAATCCCCGCAAGTTCGTTGGCAAAAAAGGTTATTTCAATATTTTTAACTGATGAGGTAATGGTCAGACTACCATCAGCAGAGGATATTGTGGACAGGTTCGCATAAAACAGATAAACAAGAAATGGATAATAAGTAACTTTATGTCCCTCATCTAGCAATCTATCTAACCCAACATTGTGAAGGATAGACTCAGTGTTGTACATGAATAACTGAGAATATATGATATATCTAGTTGGAATGATTTTCAATTTGCACAGTTCCCTGTATTTCCTAACAAGAGATTTAAAAAGAAGGTGATCCTCATAATGTGAAGCTTTTATAGAGGAGGAACTAGACTCTGGTTTTGATCTCTTTTTAGGAGGCTTAGGAGGCATGATGGATTAGGGTTTAGATAGATATGAGATATGATTTGAAAAACTCCTGTAAAAAGAAATTTTGAGCAAATTTTAAAAACTTTCCTAAAATAGAAACCCTAGATTGAGAATGTGAACATAAGAATGCAGAAATCAAAAGTTAAAGGAAGAAATTACCCACAAACTTGATGGAAAATGTCAGAGAGGAGCTGCGGTTTAACAGATCAGGCGACCGAAAACCCTAGCTCCGCGATTTTGAAGTGGGAGGAAGAAGAGAGGTCGGATGTTTTGAGATAGGGAACAACGGTTGAGATGAATGGAAAATGGATTCAACGGTGATTATGAATTCGGGTCCAAAACGAATACCAGAAACAAAAATCAAAACCCGATAAAAAAAAGAAGCTGCTGCAGTAATTTCATGTCGGTCGACCGACTCGGTCGACCGAATCGATTACAGAGAGATCGTCGGTCGACCGGGTCGGTCGACCGCGAAAAGATAGAATTGACAGTTAATAAAAAACTTGATTTTTGAGGGATTTTCAATTTAAACCTTTAAGATATTTGTTTTATAACATACCAGATATTTTATAAAATATATATAAATGATTTTGTCTATTAAAAACATATAAATAATTTATTTTAACAAAAGAATATAATTTGTCATTAAAACTCAAAAATCAAATATTCAAAAAACAAAGACAAAAAATCAAAACAATATACACACAAGAAATGATATAGAAATCATTTTGGTACCCAAATCATTTTGGTACCACTAGAACTTGGGACATGACCCCTATCATTCAAATCCAAGGCCCTAGGGTTATGAACCCGCTTGGGCGTATTTTGTGTACCGATACGATCAAAGCAAAAATTGTAAACATGACCCATACGATTGCAATTTGTGCAATGTAGAGGTTTGAATGGTTTGCGTTGACCAAAATGGAATGCACGTGGTTTATTTGCAAAAATAAATTTTTCTTTGTAATTATTTTGCAAACGAGACTTTCTTTTCAAATCGAAACAAAACATGGTCAAATGACCAAAACGACCACAATAATCACATTTGTACACATGAGCATGTTTATGATTTACACTATGTGTGTGTACATGTGTATGTGATGATGAAGCTTGATGGGATGCACAATCATGAATAGGCTTATCAATTTTTGGTGCATTATGACAAAATTGAGCTAAATGACCCTTAAGACCGCAAATAGAGCATTTTTGAATTTTGTCATACATATGTGCATAGTGAATAGGTTTCTTAGAAGATTTAATATTAAACTTTGCACATAAGTCCATAAGCTTTTTATTATTAGCAATACAAGTGTTTAGTGTTGAATCTAAGGTAGATATCCATTTCCTCATTTGATTCAACTCATCATTGTGCATACAAGCATTGCTACTAGAAGTAGGATAAACAAGATTACTCATCATAGATTTCAACTTATCTACTTCTAACATAGCATCATGTTTTTCATGAAGCAAACTAGCATTTTCAATTTTCAATTTCATTGCATTCTTTAAGAATTATATTTTCATTTGCAATAAAATTAAACTTAGTTGCTAGTGTTTCATGAATGGATTTCATATTTGTATACTTACTCTTCACATAAATATAGCAATTATGTAATTTTTCAAACTCAAGAGCAAGTTCATCAAAAGTAATAATATTATCGTTATCAAGCTCGCATACCTCACTAGGGTTATCACCTAGTGGTATTGTACATAGAGATGAGGCTTCTTTAGAACTCAAAGCGGGATTTTTCAACGCTTGTTGAATAGCCTCTAATTTCCCTTCATGTGCTTCAATTAGTTTCCATAAAGCGTAAGCACTATCAAAATTAGCAAATTTGTTAGAAAGCGATGAGTGAAAAGCGTTAATCAAATATTCTAACAAAAGCTTGTTCATATTAAACAATCTTTTATCATTCTCACTCCATTTGGATTTTTCCGAAATGGGAACAACATAGCCATCCTCAATAATTTCCCACAAATCAAATTGATTAGATTGAACGAAAAGTTTGAATCTAATACGCCATTGAGCATAGGAAAAAATATCCAAACGAGGAGCAATTTTAATAGCATATCCTAAGCAAGATGAATCATTCATATCCATAACGATGAAATGCAAGAGACACAATATAATTAAAATTAGATTAGCACAACTACAATAACTTGGATCTTTAACTCAAGACGGTTAGTCCTTAAATCAAAGAGCACCAAGCTCTGATACCAATTGTTAGAACCTAGAGGGGGGTGATTAGGGTCTTATGCTAATCTAATTCCAATTAATGGCTAATTAAATTATATAGATCAATTTGTTCTTGCAAGAAGAGATATGATATGAATATGAACAATAATGATGAAAAAGAAAGTACGCTAAGCAAAACACAAACACACGATATGTTCACGAGGTTCGGTCCCCATGACCTACGTTCCCACTCCTCACCTCGAGGAGATATCCACTATCACAATCCGGTTTGAAAGCCGGAACTTCTACACACTCGGTTTACAAGTTCACCGAAAACTCTCACACTACACAATCACTCAACAATCACACTTTACACACTAAGTGTAGGAACCTAGCCCGTGTCCTCCTCCTCAAGTGCTCGATTATAACCTCTCCCTAGGTTCGTCAATCGACGCCACTCCTATTGGACTTGACCCCGTCTCTCTCTCCTCACACTTCTCTCGGTGTACAAGTGTGTTACAGGTGATTCTCACAAATAAAAGTTAAATACAATGATTTGTTCTTAAATAACAAGTGAGAACACAATGAAGCTCACACTCACTAAATCACAC
>BQKN01066913.1:1160-11408 GCA_022839385.1 Asparagus kiusianus
CCCCCCCTGCGGTGCACCATGTCGAACCTAGAGTTTGGTATGGATTCCCTCGACTCAGTCCTTGAACTGATGACAGGAAGAGTATATATCTCACGGCGATGAGATATATCACTGTTTTTGTTACTTGTTTCCTCTGAGAAACGAGAAATTATTTGAGATCTTACTCTTATTGTGCAGCAGAGGTGCTGCTGAAATTTTCACTGCACACAACAAGGATCGGGAGAGAAGTTGAACAGGTGTTGGGTCTGAAGCCTGATCGATGGAGGAGATCATCAAGAAGTTGAACCCCGCGGAGGTGTAAACTTTAATGAAGCTGATGAAGTTGTCGACTGGGAAAGTGTGACAAAACCATCGAAGAAATTGGAGCTTCCGACCATAGACCTGAAACTTGATGGACCGAGTACTTACCTGAGCTGGTCGCGACGGATGAGATACACCCTTACAGGGAGGAACCTGAAGGGTTACTTGACAGGAGAGGTGACAGAGCCGGATGAGGACTCGGAGGGAAGAGATGAGTGGAAGTCCACTCATATGTTGATATACATCTGGCTCCTTAACTCGTTGGTCCAGTCGATCGTCGCCATAGTGGATGGCATTGAGAAGGTGAAGAACGTCTGGGAAAAATTGAGGAGGACCTATGATGGAGTGGGGAATAACCTGAGGGTGTTTCAGATTAAGGGAGAGATCGACGCCACAGTCCAGGGAGATAGGACTGTACAGGAGTATACCACAGCGCTGGAGCGGTTGTGGCTAGATTATGATCATTTCTCACCTCGAGAGAGCTGCAAGGACCCGGGATGTAAAGAACGGGAGGCCTTTCTACAGGAGAGGACTATGGTGTTTCTCAAGGGATTGACATCAGAGTTTGCTCAGCGAATTGCATTGCTGCTAGCTCAGTCGAAGATCCCCACGCTTGAGGAGGTTGTCTCTGCTATGATCCAGGAGGAGACTCGCATTCGGCTGCAGGCGGGGACAGGTGGACTTCCTGTGGTGAAGTCAGCACTGGCAGCCTCTAGCAACACTGGATCCAGGGGAGAGACTCGGTAGTGCTACAACTGCGGTGCAGTGGGTCATCTAAGGCATGCTTGCCCCAAGCCACCCAAGGAAGGAGATTTGGGTGGACGTGGACAGTTCGGAGGTCGTGGTCGTGGCCGTGGGGGTCGACGAGGTGGAAGAGGAGCAGGCAACCGGGCGAATTTGATGTTAGCATAGGGAGAAGAAGAAGCTGAGGTGGTCTTTACTGAGGAGGATCATGCTCTCCTCGCGATACTCAGGAGGAAGCAGAAAGCAGCAGGGGATGGAGACTTGAGGAGTGGGACTGAGGAGGCATCCACTTCGTTCTTCGCCAGAGGCAACACTGCTACCTATGCTCATCCGACCAAAGATACTAATGATATACATGCTCTTGCTTCTATGTCTCCCGACAGATCATCAGAATGGATAGTGGACTCCGGTGCGTCTCGACATGTGACAAGTAATGCTAGTGAGTTCTCATCATATACTCACATAGCATCGCCTGATAGTATTCAAACAGCTGATGGTACATTCAGCCGGTGGTTGGTAAGGGTACAGTCGATTGTACTGGTTCTGTAACTTTGTCCAATATTTTGCATGCTCCTTCATTTCCGGTCAATCTTTTGCCCATTAGTACTATCATCCTCCAACTAAAATGTATTGTTTCTTTTGATATTCCCAAGATGATTTTCCAGGAGAAGAGGACAGGGCGGAGACTTAGGACTGGCATATGGCGTAGTGGACTGTGGTATCTGGATCGTGAAGGGCTGGATGCAGCATTAGTGTCAATCGTGAAGAAATCAGGAGTAGGATCTCAAATGAGTGCTGAAAGTGAGTTAATGCTTCATCACCAGCGTTTGGGACACTCATCCTTTAGTGTTTTAAGTAGATTGTATCCATCTTTATTTGAGAAAGCAAATAAACAGAAACTTGTGTGTGATGTATGTGAGTTTGGAAAGCTTACTAGAAGCTTTTATTTTAGTTCTGGTCATAGAAGTTCTCATGCATTTGACTTGGTACATTTAGATGTTTGGGGGCCTTGTTCCACAAGTTCTATGAATGGATACAAGTATTTTGTTATCTTTAGTGATTGTTTCTCTCGTGTTACTTGGTTATACCTAATGAAAAATAATAGTGAAGTGTTTGGTTGCTTCCAAAATTTTCATAGGAATGTTCAGACTCAATATGGAGCAGTGGTAAAGGTATTAAGGTCGGATAATGGGACAGAGTATACCAACAGAGCGTTTGAAGAATATTTGTCAGCTCAGGGGATACAGCATCAGACAACATGTCCATACACACCAGCTCAGAATGGGGTAGCGAAAAGGAAGAACAGACATCTTTTAGAGGTTGCTAGAAGCATGATGATCTCTATGAATGTCCCAGAAACATTACGGGGGCAAACAGTATTGACCGCAGCAGCGCTGATCAACAGAATGCCCTCGAGAGTACTGGATTGGAAGTCTCCGTGTGAGATGTTGAAGGGAGATAATGGTGGGATTCTTCCACTTAAAGTGTTTGGCTGTGTGTGCTTTGTGAAGGACAACAGGCCATCCGTCGGGAAGCTTGCCCCTAGAGCTGTAAAGTGTATCTTTGTGGGATATTCTGCTACTCAGAAGGGATATGTTTGCTGAAGCCCGGTGGAGAAAAGGTTGTTTGTGACAATGGGTGTGCACTTTCGAGAACTCGAGCCATATTACATCCGGAAGATAACTTCATCCATTGGTAACTCGCCCAATACTAGAAGTATGAGGCGAGAGGAGGAGAATGGTGAGAGATCGGTGAACAATGTGGAGAAATCAATTTCTGTATCGATTTCTTGGGAGGGAGAATTGGTTGAGGAGGAGCAGGAGAATAAAGAAGAAAAGGAAAATGAGACAAGAGGTGTTAGGCCCACGGTTCAGGGGGAGCTACTAACCTATAGTAGGAAGGGAAAGCAAATTACAGGAACAGTACCTACAATGCCACTAGTGCTGCCCAGTCTCTTACCAACGCCTGCCCCGACTCCTGAGACACCGACACCACCACCAGATTCATCCCAATGTGATAACATTCCTCTCCCTACTCCTCTCACACCAATATCAGTACGGAGACTACTCGTAGTAATGCGGGAAATCCTCCCGATAGATATGGATGGGATCTTGCCCAATTTGTATCATATTCTAACATTCATCCTGCACATGGAGCATTCATTGCATCATTAGACTCTGTTACTGTACCTAACAATTGGCAGGATGCTAAGAAAGACCCAAAGTGGAAAACGGCGATGCACGAAGAGCTAGGAGCCCTTGAAAAGAACCGCACTTGGGAGTTAGTAAAACTACCAAAAGGAAAGAAAGCAGTTGGATGCAAGTGGGTCTTCACTGTGAAGAAGAATCCAGACGGACAGGTTGCGTTACAAAGCTCGTCTGGTGGCAAAATGATATAGTCAGACATATGGGATCGACTATGATGAGACTTTTGCACCGGTGGCGAAGATGAGCACTGTTCGGACCTTGATCTCTCTGGCAGTAAATGGTGGATGGAAGCTACACCAATTAGATGTGAAGCATGCATTTCTTCATGGAGATCTGATGGAAGAGGTATACATGAAAATTCCATCAGGATTCGACACAGATCAGACAGTGGGCAAGGTTTGCAGATTAAAAAAGTCTCTCTATGGGCTGAATCAGTCTCCCCACGCTTGGTTCGACAGATTCAGGAGAGCTATGCTAAGTATGGGGTACCAACAGATTAACACCGATCATATCGTGTTCTTTAGACAAAATAAAGGTCACATCACCATGCTTGCGGTATATGTGGATGATATGATTATTACAGGGGATGATGAGAAGGAGATTGTCCAACTCAAAGTGAGACTGGGTAAGGAATTCGAGGTGAAAGATCTTGGTCTGCTTCGATACTTTCTTGGAATAGAGATAGCTCGAGGAGCGGAGGGGATTGTCCTATCCCAGAGAAAGTATGCACTGGATCTTCTCAAAGAGACATGGATGTTAAGGTGTAAACCTACAACTACATCGATCGACCAGAAGTTTAACCTGGGTGTTGAAGCTGGAGAACCAGTTGATCGTGAGAGATACCAAAGGCTGGTGGACAGGTTGATCTATTTGAGTCGCACACGTTCCGATATTTCTTTTGCAGTGAGCGTGGTAAGCCGCTACATGCATGATCCGAAGAAGGGTCATATGGACGCTGTATACCAGATTCTGAGATATTTGAAGAGTGCCCCCGGAAAAGGGCTGATATTCAGAAAGAATGGACATGTGAGTATTGAGGGTTACTGCGACTCTGATTGGGCAAGCTGTGCTGATGACAGGAGGTCCACCTCAGGATACTGCATCTTTATAAGAAGCAACTTAGTCTCGTGGAAGAACAAGAAGCAGTCAGTGGTGGCAAGATCGACAGCTGAGGCAGAGTATAGAGCTATGGCCTTAGGAGTTGCTGAGTTGCTATGGTTGAAGAGTATGCTGGTGGAGCTGAAGCTGGATCAAGGAGCTAAGATGAAGTTGTGGTGTGATAACAAGTCAGCTATCAGTATCGCTAACAACCCAGTGCAGCATGATAGAACCAAACACATCGAGATCTATTGGTTCTTCATCAAAGAGAAGTTGGATAGTGGACTACTGGAGCTAAGTCATGTTTCAACTAAGGGGCTGTTTGTTTGGTTTCCTAAAACCCAAGAATAGGAAATGGGAGCCCAAGAATAGGAAATGGAGCTCCCATTTCCTATTCTCAACCATTTCCATTCCTAAAACTTACCACAACATTCAATAAAATATTATTTTATCATCCAACTCATCTAATAAAATATTATTTTATCATCTAACTCATCTAATAAAATATTACTTTTATCATCCACCATCTAATAAAATATTATTTTTATCATCACATCATCCAACTCATCTCATCTCATCCCATCTCATATTTAAAAATCAATCACATCATCCAATTATATGGTGACAACTCATCTCATCTCCTTAAACTTTCATCTCCACCCATTTCCTCCAAAAAAACTAGGAAATGGGTTTCCTTAAGTATGGGTCACATCATCCAATAATATAATGACAACTCATCTCATCTCATTTCTTTTCTTAGTTTTAAGAATGAACCAATCACAATAAAGGAATCTAAACAAGGAAAGTCTTTTCCTTTTAAGTCTTTTCCTTATTTTTTTAGCCAACCAAACACAAGAAAAGAACCTCCAATAAGTTTTATTTAAAAATCACTCATATCATCCAATAATATAATGACAACTCATCTCATCTCATTTCCTTTTTTACTTTTAAGAAGTGAACCAAACACAAGAAATGGACCAATATTTAAGAAAACATTTCCTTTTCTTCCCATTTCCAATTCTTTTAGCGAAACAAACAGCCCCTAAGGGCCAAGCAGCAGATTGTCTGACTAAGGGACTTAGCTCATTAGATATGATTAGAGGATGTGACAAGATGGGCTTAGTAGATATCTTTCGCCCATCTTGAGGAGGAGTGTTGACATATTAAGTATAGCTAAGTGCTTATTTGTAAGATATGTTTGTAGGGTCTATATGAGCCCATCTTATCTTATCTATGGGATTAGGGTTTTCATATATTTCAACTAAAATTAGTTAAATGGAAAATATAATGTCCAACTACATGAATTATAAAATCTAAACTTTCTGTAGAAAAATACAATATCCGGCATCATGATTGCAGGACATTTCATTGCCTCATACTGTCAAGAATGGCTTTTAGAAAACTTGATTACCGTTTATAATTAAGAATATTCAGTCATGATTTCTTTTATTTATTTGGTGATTTTTTTTGGACGCATATCCATGAATCCGTATTCATCTTAATAATTCATATAATCCCAGTGCATCCTCTCAGGATACCCCTAATTCAAATTTTATTCCCCGCTCAATTTATCTTCAGATGATCATTAGCTGGGTAGCATATGTTTAAGTTGAGATAACATCACATCCAAGGGTTTTTGGAGTTTTATTGATAGGAGCACAGGTCTCAAGCGTTATTTCCATCCATGCCTCGTGAAATTCATTTGCATACACTAAAGCATTCAATGGTCTTGATCTTTGAGCATTACGATGCACCAAATAAATCTCTAGTCCGCTTTTAGATCAGCGGATTTGAGGATTAGAGCACTGATCCAATGTAGACATCCTTTTTCGGCTCACTGTTAGGGCCCGTTTGGTTGGTTTATTTTGAAGGGGAAAGCTGCCACAGATGTCCTAGCTGTCACATATGGGACATCTGTGGCAGCTTTCAGCCACTTTCCCCCTTAAAAACGGGCAACCAAACGGGCACTTAATGTTATTTTATATATTCTCGTGCTGCATGCCTTTCTTTTTGAAACTTTGTCAAAAGGATATGGAACATGACCTGGAAAACAAAATAGAACTTGATATCATTGCAAATTTTTTAGAAGAACAGCGAGTATATATGTCCCGCTTTTCATTAAGGGCCTGTTCGTTTATTTCCTAAAAACCAAGAAATGGAAATGGAAAAGGTGGAAATCTCAAAATAATCTATTTCTTCCATTTTCATTCCTAAAACTCACCCACAATATCCAATAAAATATTATTTTCATCCAACCACTCATCCACATCATCTAATAAAATATTATTTTCATCTAACCACTCATCCACCATATCTAATAAAATATTATTTACATCCAAACATCACTCAACTCATCTCTTTTCATCATTTCAAATCACTCACATCATCGAATAAAATATTATAACAATTTACCTCATCTCATTAACATTTCATTTCTTTGTTTTCATTCCAAAAAGTTGTGAAAACACTTTTCTTAATCTTTCTTCACATCACCCAATAATACAATGACAACTCATCTCATCTCATTTCATTTCTTATTTTTTAGAATGAACCAAACAAAAGAAAACAACAAAACTACAGGAAATAGGTTTCTTATAATTCATTTCCTTATTTTTTTGGCCAACCGAACAACATCAAAACTAGTTTTCTTAAAAAATCACTCACATCATCCAATAATAATGTGACAACTCATCTCATCACATCTTCATTTCTTTGATTTCCCTTTTTTTAGCCAACCAAACAATTCAAAAACCTATTTTTCTTAAAAATAGTTTTCTATTTCTTTGATTTCCCATTTTTTTAAAGGCAAACGAACAGGCCCTTAGGGCCTGTTCGTTTGCCTTTAAAAAAATGGGAAATCAAAGAAATATCCCAGTGATACATGACCTGGAAAAACAAAATGGAACTTGATAACATTGCATTTTCTTTAAAGAGGAACCGGGAGTGTATATGTTCACTTTTCATTAATAATACTTTAACGAAATGTCTACAGTTGTAAGAACTATAACCCAGAAAAGATAGCCAAAACAACCTCAGCCAAACCAAAAAAAAAAAAAAAATCAGGCCAATAAACTACAAAAACCATCAATTTGTCCATATCAGTGTTTTCTCCATCTCCATGATTATCTTCATCAGTAGTAGCATCCAAAACTGTAGTAAATCGCTGCCCGTTTGATAGCCTTGATAATATATTTCCTTTCGTTCTGGTGCGAAATAATAAATACCACAATACGGTAGCACTGTATAGAAGATTTAGAAATATTATTGATATTATTTCGGTTATGGCTATAATTGAATGTATTACTGTCTGGAGGAGAAATTGAATGCTGATGTTATCTTTCACTTATATATATTGACAGGTCTTCGTGGTTTTGGGAATATTTCTCATCATTTATGCGAGTTTTTTTATTTTTTTGTTTATTTATTTCGCATCATAAAATGTAAATGGAGACCTCATCCGCATGGACAAGAAGCACCTAATGGGTGCATGATTTTACAAGCATTGTGTTACCAAGTTTAGATGTCTATTTCAGGCTATTTTCTTCCTGTTCTGGATTTTCTTTATGAAAGTATTATTGTCTTTGTAGGTAAATGTGATCAAGTAATTAATATTTGTTGCACTACTCTTTTTCTTAGTACTAGTTTTGTAGTCAAGTGAATGACAAAAGATAGAAGCCTCCCTCTTACTTTATTTTTTGTTTCTTCAAGAGCTCAAAACCATTTTTACCCTGTTTTCTCTAGTTTTGGATGCATATTACGAGTAATTTTACTAAGAAAAAAAATACTTGTACTAAGGAAAAAAGTAGTGCAACAAATAGTACTATTTTATTTTTGGCCCTTTATTTTTTTGTTTCTTCAAGAGCTCAATGTAGGACTGGCAGAACAGTTGATGGAGCCTGGGGAACGTTTTGGATGGTCGGCGGTCGACCGCAAGATCGTGGCGGTCGACCGCGTTCGTGCACGGGGCCTCACTGTGCCTCTGGATCTTTGGCGGTCGACCGTGGCGGTCGACCGTGTTTTCTTCTGGAGTTTGGGCCTGTTTCTGGAGTTGGTACGGTCGACCGCGATGCCTGTGCGGTCAACCGCCACGGTCGACCGCCGAAGCGGTTTGGGCTGAATCTGGGTTCCAGACCCGTTTCGTTTTGGATTGTTATAAATACCTAAGGGGTATTTCTAGGGTTTGGTGTGCAACGGTTTTGAGCTGAAATAGAGGAGTTTTGTTGGGCTTCTATTGTAGGAGCATTTGGAGAGATCAAGTGTGATTTGAAGAGGGATTTTTGTGAGATTTGTAACCCTAGTTGTATCCCCTTAATTTCTAATACTGAACTCCCATTTCCTTGCCCCGTGGACATGGGCATCTCGCCGAACCACGTTAAAACTGGTGTTGATTATTTGTGCTAATTGAGTTTGTGTGTTTGGCTTTCTCTCTCGGCGATTTGGTATTGGATCTCGGCATCGGGGGTTTTCCCAACAAGTGGTACTAGAGCTCCGGGCAACGCTTAGGCTTTTTTTTGGAGGAGTAGATCAGTTGGGAAGTTCATCTAGAGCTGTAGTTGGTGTTAAAGGTGAGATCTTTGTGGTAAAGTTTCTATCTTTTCAAGTTGGATCTATTTCTTGTTTGTTCCGCAATTGTTATTGGGTGCTTTGAGATATATGGCCGGGAAAGATAAAGGTGAGGAGGGTTCTTCTAGTGTGAAGACCGTCCAAAGTTTGAGTATCCATTCTATGAAGATAAATGTGGAGAAGTTCGATGGCACAAATACTTTTGGACTTTGGAGATGCGAAGTCTTGGATACGCTAAATGCGCAAAATTTGGAAGAAACGTTGGAGTTGGACGGGAAACCGGACGACATTGATGAGAATGTTTGGAAGAAAATGAATAGAACGGCGTGTGGTGTGATTAGGTTTTGTCTTACTCAAGATCTAAAATATGATGTGATGAATGAGACTTCGGCAAAGAAGATTTGGGAGGTCCTAGAGGTCAAGTATTTGACGAAGAGCGTCGAAAATTGATTGCATTTAAAAAGGAGTCTTTATCGCTTCCAATTGAAGAAGGGGACATCCATTAGTGATCACATGAACCACTACACAAAGCTACTTATGGATTTGACGAATGTAGATGCTATGGTTGAAGATGAGGACAAGGCGTTGTTGCTATTGAGTTCCTTGCCAGACGAGGAATATGAGACCTTCGTCCTCACTCTTATTAATAGGTGTAGGCATCGAAAATTGCCTATAGGTCTCCACGAGCAGCTCAGTGTTAAGGAACGACAATGAACGTCACTATCTGGTTCACAGGAGTTCGACTAATGTCGGTGAACGCTTGAAGTGAATCGACGAACTACGTGAGCTGACAGAATTTCGGAATAACGAAGGCACAGGCTAATCGGGAGCCCCGCGATGTTTACAAAAGGAACAACGCCCTTCGTGTCTCGTTCATTCTACAGATAATCCAACCATTGGAGCTGATAGAACTCTTCGTCAGACTTCCAACGCATTTGGAATCACTCAAATCCGAGTTCAGGCGAAGAAGTTACAGCGAAAACGGTCAAACGGGCATTGAAAACGTCTCAAAGCTGAACTGAGGCACCTAGGGTGTCTCGGCCAAGCCGAGACACCCCAAGGGTGTCTCGGCCAAGCCAAGATACCCTTAGGGTGTCTCGGCGCGGATTTGGGCCCTTTAAATGGTTTTAACCGCTCCGCAACCCCTCATGCCTATAAATACAAGCCATAGGCCTCATTTTTTCAGAGCTGGAATTTTGGAGATTAGGCGAAGCCCTGCCGGATTGAAGACTGAAGGTGCACAAATTTCAGAGAGGAGGAGGAGAGATCGGATCTAGTTCTTCAACGCAAGAGAGAGAGATTCGTCAGATCTACATCACCCGTACCCAATCCTTAG
>BQKN01066913.1:11418-28567 GCA_022839385.1 Asparagus kiusianus
AAACCCCGGCACAGGCAAAGATCCCACGCAAGCAGAAGACCGATAAATGATCTCTGCGTTTGTTTGACAAAGTTGTAAACTTGTTTTATTTTCATTGTGTAAGGAGATCTTATAAAAAGATCAACTTTTTATTTTATTCGAGTTTATTGTAACGACTAAAGTTATAATAGATTCGATAGCAATGAAGACAGCAACTTTCACCACAAACAATAGGAAGACATCTCTTTCGTATAGTGAGGTCAACGCGTCACTTGTGAATTATCAACTTCGTAAGAAGGACAAGGAGACTTTTATTAAGTCGGTAGCGGGGGCATTGGTCGCAAGAGCTAATAGTCCAAACCGTGGTAGGAGGTCGCAGTCTAGAGGGGGATATCCTACAGTTGGTAGGAATCAGTATGCCTTTTGTAGAAAGGATGGACATTGGAAAGTCGAATGCCCAAAATTGTAAGCCGGGAAGAATAAGGGAAAAGCTATTTAAGCTTAAGAGTTGAATGTTGCCAAGGCTAGTGGCGACATTTCATATTCGGATTCTTCGGGCTATTCGTGCCCAGCTCTTCCGTCAGTTGGTGTTGCAGACTCCACCGAGTGGATGTTGGATTCGGGTACTACTTACCACATATGCCCTAAGAGGGATTGGTTCTCCAGCTTTCAGAAGTTGGAAAGAGGGGATGTTGTGCTCATGGGCAATGATCACAAATGCTCTATTGGTGGTATCGGTATTGTTCGGATTCGGATGAGTGACGGGATGATTCAGGAGTTGGTTGAAGTGAGGTTCATTCCTCAATTAAAGAAGAACATCATTTTACTTGGGGCATTAGAGGCAGCAAGCTATAGGGTGATCTTGGCGGATGCACGCTTGAAGGTCACTTTGGGGTCCATGATTGTGATGAAAGACGTCAGAAGGAACAACTTGTATTATTTGCTTGGGAGCACGGTGATTAATAGAGAGCTGACGACTTTTTTGGTTAGACTATGACATAGTTTGTTGCTGGGATATATGATTGGTTATACCGTGCATAGATTGTTGAGGAGTGTTATGACCTATAGATTGAAGTCCTTTGAGCACGTTGGGATGAGCGAGAAGACCGAGGTGAAGTTTGGCACTTCTATTCGTCGATCGAGGGGTCTTATTGGAAGTGTTCAGTCAGGCATTGGGGGGCCTTCTAAGGAGGCATCATTGGGAGGTAATCGGTATTTTGTGTAGGATCTGAAATAGATACACTAGAACACTAGAGGGGGTGAATAGTATTCTTTTAAAATTTATGCAAAGTAGATTATAAATTGCAAAGAAAGAATGGCAATCTCAGAAAATGAACATCACAAACACAAGCATGTATACTGGTTCCACCTCCCCGGTGTACATCCAGTCCCCAAGCAAATCCCGCTTGAGAGTTTCCACTATGATTTTGAAATCTTACAAAATCAAAAGCAAACCTGACCAATTTACAAGACCATGCAAATTGCAAACCCAATTGACAAGACCATGCCAATTGTAGACCGACCTCTAGACCAAGAGATCAACCCCTCTCATAAACCGAGAGAACCTTTCTTTGAAGCAATGTACAATTTTAATTCTATAAGCCTTGATGTGGATGTGAACGTGTAACAATGGCTTATCAATCTTTTTAACTCTCTGAATATTGCCTAAACAAGCTTTAAGAATGATAGGAATAAAGGCAATATCAGAAACTCTCTTTTATAGAAAAACAGATTGAAAAACTAAAAGTTTAGAGAGTTAATTTGCACAACATGTAAATCTTATAAGTGCAAAACTTGGTGCTTGTTTTCTGATGTTTAAACCTATTTATAGCCTCTGAAATGACATAATTTTAAACCCAATTAACGTCCACAAAATGGCTATAAACAGTCACTTATTTAAAACCTGAAATCTGAAAAAACTGCATCTGTAGTCGACTACAAGTCATAGTAGTCGACTACACTGAGTCCAAACAGACTCTGTGAAGTCAGAAAATTGCTTAGTAGTCGACTACAAGGCACAGTAGTCGACTACACTGTAAACTCACAGATTCTGGAATTTTCTCTTTAGTATTTTGACCGTAACTTTCTCATCCGATATCAAAATGAGGTGATTTAAGATTTGTTGGAAAGCTCTTGAAGAGACCTACAACTTTAATCTTTTGAGTTTTTCCAGATTCTAATTTCTAAGGGGTATAAATGATATGTTTTAAGACTCACTCAATATTTATAAACTCTAATGGCTAATATAAGGGATTTCTATTGTTAACCAACATACTAAGCATGTGTTAGTATGTTCTAACACTATGTGTGTACATGTGTATGAGTGATCAAGGCTTGTACAAATTTCTAAGCAAAGAAAATATAAAATTACATTTTAACAATAAAGTATATCTTCTTCTTTGCTTCATTTTGCCTTGAACTCATCTATGTCTTGAGTATCTCTTTAAATATAATTGTTGATATAGCTCTGATACTGCAAAACAAATGTTAGCACATAATACACACAACATATAATATTTGTTATCATCAAAATAAACTAATCTTGGGGTCAAGATTCCTAACATTTTGTTTTCTATGTTGAGGATTATACTAGGCATTTATGAGTTGCAACCAAGTCCCGTTGGTATGAAGCCCTAGTAGTCCGCAACAGTTAGAGGAGGTGTATTGGCAGAAAGGTTACCCATCATACTAGTTCTAGTAGCGGTTCTTTCCTGCATTTGTGCCTAGCTCATGGCAGTTGGAGACACTTCGTAGGAGAGGAGACAGTGGGGCGACGAGTTGAGATGGCGGATTCGGTGAGTTGTTCCTTTCTAGAGGAGGATCGGCGTTGGTTGTCGAGTAGTGGATTTTGTATTCGGGCTTCGACATGTTTGGACCATCTTATAAGGTTGTCACTACTGCATTGAGAGTTGTTAGATTTGGTGGAGTTGTTTCAGACTTTGGATTGCGTCGGATGTTTAGCTACCCGGTACTTGGTCACATCGTGGATGTGAGATTGGATCCGATTGCACGATTAGGGTTCAAAGGCTCTTTTGGTTATCAGTTGAGAGCTTCTGAGTTTGTTCGGAGTAGGTATGTCACATTAGACTCTCGGTAGGTAGAGAATGTAGATCAAATCAGTGGGATATCGCAGCGGATGGAGGGTGATGCTACTCCATATTAGGTGGAGATTACTCCACATACTCCAAGTCATTCTGCATTGTTTGGGATTCCAGCTCAGGTGACACAGCGTAGGAGTCATTTGGATTCGGATGCGGATGATGAGTTGGTAGATTCGAGTGTAGCTGGTGGATGTAGCTTGGATATGGCCATTGGGTCACCTCAGGTGGAGGCGTTTGGATCGTGTCGGTTTGGGGTCATTGTTGATGCTATCAGCCACATATTGGGTGTTGATGTTGGTGAAGAGTTGAGAACTCTTCTTTTGGATTGAGGGCCTTTGGAGGCCATTGGGTGAACTACGTGAAGGCTTAATTCCTTGGACTAGAGGATACTTACACAGTCTTTATGATGCAGCCGATTTGGTGAGTAGACATTGTTGCTTTGGGTGAGTGTTCGCACTCCCGTATGGGTCTCGACTTCTTGTGGATGGAGTCCGTTGCCATGAAGTACTGGAAGCAACAAGTGAAGTATTTGGTGTGGTCAGTGTCGGCTCGGTTTTGGGAGAACGTTCGCCGAGGTGGAGATTTGTAGGACTGGCAGAACAGTTGATGAAGCTTGGGGAACGTTTTGGATGGTCGGCGGCCGACCGCGAGATCGTGGCGGTCGACCGCATTTGTACACGGGGCCTCACTGTGCCTCTGGATCTTTGGCGGTCGACCGTGGCGGTTGACCGCGTTTTCTTCTGAAGTTTGGGTCTGTTTCTGGAGTTGGTGCGGTCGACCATAGCTGTCGACCGTGATGCCTGCGCGGTCAACCGCCACGGTCGACCGCCGAAGCGGTTTGGGCTGAATCTGGGTTCCAGACCCGTTTTGTTTTGGATTGTTATAAATACCTAAGGGTGTTTCTAGGGTTTGGTGTGCAAGGGTTTTGAGCTGAAATAGAGGTGTTTTGTTGGGCTTCTATTGTAGGAGCATATGGAGAGATCAAGTGTGATTTGAAAAGGGTTTTTTGTGAGATTTGTAACCCTAGTTGTATCCCCTTGATTTCTAATAGTGAAAACTCCTCTTTCCTTGCCCCGTGGACGTAGGCATCTCGCCGAACCATGTTAAAACTGGTGTTGATTATTTGTGCTAATTGAGTTGGTGTGTTTGGCTTTCTCTCTCGGCGATTTGGTATTGGATCTCGGCATCGGGGGTTTTCCCAACACTCAAAACCATTCTTTAGGATTCAAATCCTGTCTATTGGTAAAACTAAAATTTCTTTTATAATAATTAAGAAATAAAACAATGGCTAAAAATAGGATATTGTGCAATACAATTATCAGCTTAATTTTTTATTCAATTCTTTATCCTCTGAAATAGATATTAGTAGCCCATCTTTAAAAAGAACTCTTGGCATCCAATGCATTTCACAGGATTAGAAAGTTTTACAGGTACAAAGGTATTAACATTGCCAACCTCTCAAACACTTGGATTTATTTGAGGTTTTCACCAGGGGGGAAAAAGAAACATGAAATGCAACCATATTACAATAAAACCTCTTAAGCAGCAGATAGCATTGCTCCGAATTTCTCAGCCAAGCTTTGCACAGTGCTAGGAGACACTGCTCTAGACCCACCCAAATACCATTTCTGTATCATTTCAGCCACATTTGCATTCTCCACCTTAATCTTCACCGCATCTTTCACCTCAACTGTGTATGTTATCTGAAAATTTCGACCCCCAAAATTAAAATAATTGGAAAAAACAAGAAAAAAGAAATAAAGAACTAGCCTAATATATGCAAATATCGACATGATTAAATTACCTCCGGGGCATGAGTTGTTGCAGGGAAATAAAAGGTGATCTCTGAACCCTTTTTGAAATATGGGGTTTGGAAAAACTCAACAATCTTCTCTAGTTCTCCTTCTTCCTCATCTTCATATTTGTCAACATTTACCAATCTTTCCCTCACTGCAGATTCTAGTTGGAGGCCGAATTGGGCTCCTTTTATCTCTTTGATCACCACAACCCGGAAATATTTCTCTACACTAGCTGCACATATAGCTACTAGTTAGAATAATTCATGACGAACGAATAAACTTTGTGTACTTGATTGAGTAGACAAGGACTGGTGTGTTCCTACACGTTGTATGCTGATGAGATGTGGCATATACCAAAACCATCAGCTACGATCTGGGTATGTTCCTGATATTTGTGCTGCATCAGCAGCACCCTCCAATGGTGTTGGAGGGACATCCCAAAACCCGTTTTATGAGTAAACGAGAGTTGGTGTGTTTCTCCTGGGTGTTGGATGGTTTGTCGTTGATATGACACATATCCAAGCTATTGGCAATGATCTAGTTGTAATGACTTGGATGTGTGACCATGTCAGCAATGGACCAGACAACCGCATAGAGAGGCACAAACCCCATTTAATAAGTATATTTTATGAATGAGTAATGTTTTCAGGAATCATGCACTAAGAAAGAACAATATATCATCCCGTTTCTTGGCTAAACGCGTAAATGATACAAGCATAAACAGGCTAATGTCAGCAAAAATGGTAAGTTTTGACGTTTACAGGTTGATGATATATTACTCGTACCTGATACAAGAGCATCAAAGAAACTGTCATCTCCAGCTAGCTCACTGCCCTTCTTGTTCTTCCAGTCCCCCAGATGCTCGACAATACTCTCATCCAAATAAATCCCAATTGCATTGTGCTTAATTTGAAGGAAATGTATCTCGATATCAGTAATTCCTGCACATAATGAAAGTATTAGTGAACCAAATATGAAATATGAGCATCAAATCTATAAAGTCCTGAAAACTCTCAATCAACATTAATATGATACCTGAAAACATGTGAAGTTCGTGCATGTCAAGATTCAAACATTATAGAGATCCTGAATTATCTAGAGTTATGAACATTTCAGTGTCAATTTTGACTTAACTTATATTTTCATGGATTCAAACTGAAATTTTGCTTTTTACTGAAACTTGATTTAATCAAGCATGAAATTCTACGGGTGTATTATACTACAAAATTAGGAGTGATTCCCGACAAGCCACTATGAAATGCACAAATTACAAGCTTATACTCTTAACTTACTTCCTCATATTGATTGTCCTTTTATGAACCGAAATATGAGCTTTTATGTAGTTTTTTTTTAAACCTGCTTTTTGAGGATTTAAAAATCCGGGTTGCTGTGGTATCATCTCAAATGCACTTTCATATTCACTTTCATAATATCAAAACTTAGAAACTGTGACGGCACGAACTCAAACCCAAATGATCATATTACGTACTAATTAACCAAGCTAAATATGATAAAATCAGTTACCAGAGCCCATGAGTGGCAAAGCCTTCGAGGTTGTAATCTCACGAGGAAAAGGAATGTCGTCCACCATCACCGTCTCAGAGCCCACTGCACAAAAATGCACACAAAATTTACAAACAATTAACATAATCAAGAGATATGAAACTACAAAGAATTGAAGATTACTAACTTGAGAAAGAAAGAGCAGAAGTTCAGAGTAGATAGAGGAGAGCTCAAAGAGGAGCCGTGGTAGTTGGAGCTATTGTGAGGAGAGAAGGGTGAGTGTGAAGTTAATATAGGAAGAGATTGGTGGTAGTTGGGGGAGTCTCTTCTATGTAAGATCAATGGTAGATGTGGGCGCATGGCAACCAACCGCACATATTGAAGTTTTTGTGTTCAATTTTTAATGCTCTTGTAAATGTAGGCTAACAAAGACTTTTGAATTCTGACTTCTAATTTTTTTTTTAATTTAAATGTGATAAATGATCATTAATAGCCAGACCAAAGTTGTGTTACATTTAGTGCACAACATCACAAATGTTTGTCCTAAATTCAAGTCAGGTTCTATAGCATCTCCAACAGCTTCTCCAAAATTTTCTCCAAAATGGGGAAGCAAAAGTCATGTTCTCCAACTAATTTTTACACCAACTCCAACTGCTTCCTCATTTTGAAGAATCTCTTTTTTCCTCCAAAAATTTGGAGAATGCTGCAGATTTGGGGAAGCTTCTCCATTTTTTCTCCTTCATCCCTATTTTAGGAAATGAGATGGAGAATCTGTTGGATCAAAAACCTAACTAAATTCTCCAAAAGTGAGAAATGGGAAAGCTGTTGGAGATGCTCTAAGATTGCAGAAGATTTACAGAAGATATCCTTAATCTATTCAACAAGGTTATAATACTAAAAGCAAATCTCTGATTAGAATTAAAGATTTACACTTTAGTACCAATGTACAAGAATAAAGGAAACATGAAAAATTGTCCAAACTAACAAGATATAAAACTTATGACTGTGCACTGTGAAATTTTGGGAGAGAATAGTTGCGATAAACTAATAATATCGGTTATAATTGTCATTTGAATTATTTCATTATTCTCCTTATTCAATAATTCTTATTTGATTTATTTACTTTGCAGAAATTGTAGTGTGAGGTCGGCTAACAACTCATCAACCATTTTCCACAAGCAAAATCAATAGAAATTTGGTACAAAATACACAGTCAGGAGTTACTACTTAATAGTACATATTCGAGAAAAATAGAAAATCAAAGAAAGAAATATTAGGATAAACCTATACAGATAATTTATATAGAAGAGGAATCAAATTGTCTATGAGCAATTTCTCAAGCTCTATTAAATCAACGTATAAACAACTTGGTGGACTGAACTCTTAGCCCATTTAGGTTTACACGAGCTTTTCTCGTACTTGTGATAACTTTTTTTGGAACATGAGAAGACTCTTACGGCCAATCTGGTATTGACAGAGCTTACAATAAGTTGATTATCAAAGCAACTAATAGAAGCAACTTATATAAGCTGCTGAAAATAGCAGTTTGATATTCAAATATAAAAAACTACTTAAAAACAGTTAAGACGTTTGGTAGAACTATGTTTAATGATCATTATTAAAAGATACAATGAATGTACAATATATAAATTAAAAAACCAAAAGTTGCCTTTAAAAGCGTTCCCAATTTGCTTTTAAAAGCACCCCTTTAAAAAGAGAAGCAGTTTTAATAAGAATGCCAATAAAATTTTCACTAAACATTATTATTGACTGTTCCTTAAAAAATAAACGAAAGCATAATTAAAAAAAAAGCAATATTAAACTGGCACTTATTCAGCTTGGATCATTTAGTAGTGAGATTTACCTTTATAGGATGCTAGTTGGTAAAGGTTTGGAGAAGGACTCCATCACCTCAATCAAGTTGTTCAATAAGAATTTCTGTGTCAGCTGTTGAAGAGTTTTAATTGTTTACTAGCTCAATCGCGCGTACACTACATGTGCGAAAAATATTAAGTTGTTATCCAACTAATTATCTATTATGCATGTTGTGCGCAGCAGAAATTTCGGCAGAGTTTCTGGTGCATAATAAGAAAGAAAGATCAATAAGAATTCTTGTTTCTCAAAAGGAACAAGAATCTGAAGCCTAATATCCCATCAAAGTGGGATATTAGCTCTTCCTCTCGTCAGCTCTAGGACTGCGCGTCGAGGGATCCTAAAAACTATTATAAACAAACACAAACAAACCAATTTTACGTGGTTCGGCAAACTGCTTACATCCACAGAGCAAGGAGGGGGATCTACTATTAGAGGGAGAGATACAACTAGGGTTTACAATCTCACAAAAAAACCCTCACACAAACTCTCAGATCCCTCACACAAAAACTCTCTCAAAAGAATGTAAAAAAACCCCACTTAAACTCAGCTTCGTTTTCTCTCTCTGTACCTACGCCAATACAGTCGCAAAAACACTTGCTTGCACCGTACCCCTCTTCAGCACAGCCGCCTTTGTGTTCTCACCCTCTGCTTGCGCGTCCAGCCAAAAAAAAATTTCACAGCCGCAAAAACACAAATTCTCCTTGCACACTTTGTGCTCACGAAACTCTAGAGAATGTATAGCCTGTGCGGAATCGGGTTTTCGGGTGGGCCTACGCGCAACAACCAAATTTCATCACGCGGTTTCTTTTTCTCAGCTCACGCGGTTCCGCTTCATTCATGTGGTTCGTGGGCCCCACGTTCACAATTCTCCACCTCGACGAAGTTTTCTCAAAACCAAGCCGACACCGATCATATCAAATGCCTCACTTGTTGCGTCCAGTACGCAATGATAACGGACTCATGACAACGGACTCCATGCATAACAAGTCGAGACCCAAACGGGAGTGCGAACACTCACCCAAACATCAGTGTCTACTCACCAAAATCGATCTCACCCCCATTAAATAATCCAACCCGGCTGCATCGTAGAGACTGCCTACGTATCCTCTTGCTCAAGGAATCAAGCCGAACGTAGTTCACCCAAATGGCCGTGAACGACCTCAATCCAATAGAAGAGTTCGCAACCCTTCTCCAATATCATCAACTCTGCGGCTGATAGCACCTCCAATGGCCTCAAACACCTCCACCTGAGGCGAACCAATGGTTATATCCAAACTATGTCTGCCAGCTGCACTCGAATCAAAATGCAACTCATCATCTGCACCTAAATCCAAATGATCCCTAAGCTGTGTCACCTCAGCTGTAATCCTAAATAATACAGTATGATCTGGAGTAATCTTCACCCAATGTGGAGTAGCATCACTCTCCACCCGCTACGATACATCTAAGGTCTATCCAAAACTCTCCACCTGCTGAGAGTCAATTGGCTTCCTCATCGAAGCCTCAACCAAAGTGACACTACCAGACTTATCTTCCAATGGAGTTTTACCTCCAATCATAGCAGTTGACAACTCTTTAATAGGATGACTCAAATATGTCGAAGCCTCAGTCCAGAACCTCTTCTGCAAACCATTGCTCGACCACAAACACCGATTCTCCTCCAGCAAGGCACGGTTCTCTAAATTTTTTACCCTATCTAGCTGTCCTAAGATTTCCTTTCTAACGAAGTGTCTCGAAATGCCGTGAGCTCGGCTCTAATACAGAAACAGGTCCATCTTGTACCTCCCACCAAAACCAGAATGGAGTACCTTTACCTCTCTGTCTATCACACACTTCTTCAAACTGTTGGATACTACTAGGACTTTCTCCAAAGGGGATTTGGTTGCAACCCAAACACGTCTAGAACAGCCACCAACAAAGGAAACCAAACTTCTATTACCTCCCAATGATGCCCCCTTGAAAGGCCCCCAAACATCCACGTGAACTCCTCCAGAATGATCCTTAGCACGGTGAATAGAGGTGCCAAACTTCACATCGGTCTTCTTGCTCACATCAACATGTTCACTGGACTTTAAACTGTAGGTCTTCGCACCCTCTTTCAATCTATGCGAGGAATCAATACTAGAATGGCTAAGCCCCACTAGTCGAATCAATAGAAGTCGTTAGTTCTCCACCTTCCACTATACCTCCAGTCAAGTAATACAGGTTATTCCTCCTGACGCCCTTCATCACAATCCGAGAGTCTTCCACAATCTTGAGAATCATGTCCTCAACACGAACCTTCAGACCCTCTCCAACCAAAGCTCCAATCGAGATCAAGTTCTTCCTCAAAGAAGGAACATATCTCACATCATTTAACTCCCTAATAGTCCCGTCAAACATTTTGATACGAATTCTTCCTATCCCAAGATCTGGCATGCACGATTATCAGCTATGTACACCACACCATTATCCAGTTTCTCAAAACTGGAGAATCATTCTCTTCTAGGGCACACATGATAGGTCGCACCACTATCCAACATCCACCCGGATTCCTCCGAATAGCTACGTGTAGGACTAATAGAAAGCGAATAAATAGAAGAGTCAGAAATATTACCATCCGATACGATGTTTGCTTCTGATGATGGTTGCTTCCCTTTTCCCTTCTGCTTATTCTTCATCCATTCGTCGAGCTTTGAGCAGTCTTTCTTCCAATGACCAATCTCCTTGCACCAAGCACACTGATCTTTTCCTACTCTAGATTGTTGTTTTCAGCAAAAGTTGAGTTTGTTGAGGAATTCATTGTCTCTTCAATCGATTACAATAAAATTCACAGAAATAGTCTTTTTATAAGACTTCTTTACACAACAAAGCGAAAATTACAACTTCTGAGAAAATAACACAACAGCTGTCTATCAACTATTGTTTTTGTGGGACTTTGCCTGTGCCGGGAACGCTTTGGTTCGTGGACCACCGATTCACAGATCGTGAGAGGGGGGTTTATGATTCTTCCTTAGTTATCGAAGTGAGAATTGGAAACGATATCTTATCGAAGTAAGATAGTCGTTCTTCTTGAAATCAAGTCTAAGCTCGAATGTCAAGGAATCACTCCAGGAACTGAAATCTCTGCTCTCTCTGCTCTGGAATGCTCTAACAAGTGCTCGATCCTCGTCAGAAGTGACCTTGAACTTGGATAAATCTGGGCTAACCCAAGGCTTCACTGGTGATGTAGTAGACGGGCCCGGAACAAACGTTTGCGGCGTCTTCGGCACCCAAACTTTACGATTTTTTGGTAGCTTTTCAGACACCAATTCTTTCTTAATTCCTTGCGCTTGTTGGCGAAGAGCACGAGCGCGGGCGGCTTTCTACTTACGCCTTTGTATCCGTTCTTTTAGGGTTGAACGAGCCCTTTTGACGAGGGTCCATTCCTCCGTTGTAAGTTGTACAGAAATGTGATTACTTTGCTGTTGAGGCAATTGTACTGATTTCTGTTTCCTCGACTCTAGGTCCGCATAGTAGTGGACCCTGTCGGTTTGTTGCATGGTCCTGGCCAGTTGTCGAGCACGGCGCTGACGCTGTCTCTGACGAGCCCTCTTCGTCAGCACCGGTGAGCAATTGTCAAAGACTCCTTAATTGGTACGGAGTCGTTTGGAGCAGAAACGTTGCGGACAAATTCCTTAGCAACGATCGGGAGAGAATCTTCATCTGCGGTCTTCATTGGCATTGCAGACTTGAAAGTTTTCCTGGGAGAGGAAGTCCTCCTGCACTTGCGCGGGGAGGGAGATTTTGGAGACGAGGATGATAAGTATTCCCCATATTTCGCCTGATCGAATTCGTATTCGATCTCTTCATTGACGATGATCTTTATCGGCTGCGACACTGCGGCCTCGGCAGCGAGGCCGCTGGCTCCCACTGTGGTCGCCAGTTTATTTTCAGCAAAAGTTAAGTTTGTTGAGGAATTCATTGTCTCTTCAATCGATTACAATAAAATTCACAGAAATAGTCTTTTTATAAGACTTCTTTACACAACAAAGCGAAAATTACAACTTCTGAGAAAATAACACAACGGCTGTCTATCAACTATTGTTTTTGTGGGACTTTGCCTGTGCCGGGAACGCTTTGGTTCGTGGACCACCGATTCACAGATCGTGAGAGGGGGGTTTATGATTCTTCCTTCGTTATCGAAGTGAGAATTGGAAATGATATCTTATCGAAGTAAGATAGTCGTTCTTCTTGAAATCAAGTCTAAGCTCGAATGTCAAGGAATCACTCCAGGAACTGAAATCTCTGCTCTCTCTGCTCTGGAATGCTCTAACAAGTGCTCGATCCTCGTCAGAAGTGACCCTAGGGGGGTATTTATAGCCTCCAGGACCTGTAACTGCAAGAACTTGACAAGACAGCAAATTAGACTGGTGAGACAGTGTTAGCTGTCTCGCTGGTCGAGACAGTATTTGTTGTCTCGCCCAGCGAGACAGTAAATATGCTGTCTCGCCCAGCGAGACAGTAAAAGACTGTCTCGCGAAACGAATATTCCTGGCAGTTTTCGTTGTAACTGCCTCCCCACGTTTCAAACTCTGTTATTTTGGTAGTTATTCACGTGATTTTTGCCCACGTTGTTTCCCACGTCCCCTGGCAGTTAATGGACACGTGTAGGGTAGTTATTGACGTGGTTATTGACCATTTCAACACTGTCTTGCTGGGGAGACAGCAAATACTGTCTCGCTAGCGAGACAGCAAACACTGTCTCGCTGGCGAGACAGCAAACACTGTCTCGCTGGTGAGACAGCAAACACTGCAAGAAGCGTTGGCCAAACAACGCGAGGAGATCAGAGCTGAAATCAAAACGGAGATGGAGTTGACAATGCAGCATGTACGAGATTTACAAGCTCAACAAAGTCAACTGGAATCGAGCCAAAAGGCAGAATCCAGCAAACGCAATGCCAAACCTGTACATATAGCTGAGGATGATGACAAAGAAGACGAGACTATCTTTGATGATCCTCCTCCTGATAAAGACAATTCTGGAAGCGGTCCGGTCAAATCAGCTACCCAACCTACTCAAGTTTATTTGAAGAAGGCTGAGGAAGAAGACAAGAAAATGCAGGATCTTGAGAGCAAAGTCAATGCACTGATGACGGCTCAAGAAGTGAAGAAAACGGGCATTCCATACCCGTACCCGAGGGAGTGGGATTTGATTCCTTATCCCCTAAAATTTAATTTGATTAACTTTACTCCTTTTGATGGCAGGGGTTCACCAACTCAGCACTTGATTTATTTCAAGTCGCATCTCGGCGCGATATCAGGAAATGAAGCCCTGATGGTTCGATCATTCGTAGGAACCCTCCGTGGGCCTGCCTTCGATTGGTACCGACGCCTGAAACCCGGAAGCATCAATAGCTGGGGAAATATGGAAGAACTATTCCTCACCAATTTCTTCGACGACGACACGAAGGTCTCCATTGGCACGTTGTTGGACGAGAAGCAGAAGAATGGGGAGTCGGTTGACGTGTTTGTCAAACGGTTCCGGAACAAGGCGGTGAACTGCCGAGATCCACTCACAGAGGAATTTATCCTATAGACATGTCATAACAACTTGTCTTTGGATGTGCTGGAGATAATGGGGGTTGTACCTTCTAAGACTTGGAAGGAATTGAAAGTTAGAGGTGAGCAAGTTGAACGGTTTCTCAAGAGAAGGAACTTAGAGAGGGGTCAGCCACCAGCTAACAATCAAAACCAGAAGCAGAACTTCAATCCTCGAGGCAGAGGAAGAGGGTCGGGAGCCACTGTCGACGTACACCAAACGTCACAACAGCCACCGCAACAACAACCGCAGCAGTCATCATTCCAGCTGGCACCGAATCAGAGTCAACAGCCTCAGAAGCAGTTTAAGCCCTCTGAGCCCAGATTCCCGAAGGAGTATTCGTTCAAAGATGATGAAGTCCCGGTTATCTTCAAATACCTGCTGGATAATAACAAGATTAAGCTTCCACCGATCACAAACCAAGAAGAAGCGAAGAAGATTAATGACCCGAAGTACTGTGCGTATCACAGGAGGGTCCACCATCCCACTAAGGCGTGTTATGTCTTGAAAGACAAAATACAAACCTTAATTGATGTTGGTATTGTGACACCAAAGCCAAAAGAGAAGAAGGTGGACGCAAACGCGGTCTCTATTAGCTTCGGATCGGTTCCTTTGTCCTGGTTTCAAGCTGAGCCAGTATCAAAGGTCAAGATGCAAACTATCAACGATGACCCTCATAGACAGCGCCAAAAAGGGCTAGTATCACACACGACCCCTAATGGCGAAATCCTTTGGGTTCATCCGGATTTGCTTGAAGATGAACAGTGGACGACATCCACGTCAAAGAAGAAATCGAAAAGCAAAGGAAATGAGAAGTCCTGTTATGGAGCCTCGGCGATTCCGGAGAAAGACGACGAGGAGATAGCAGCTCTGCCACTTTCTGATGAAGAACAAGAAGTTTTTGCTACAAGGGGTGGAAATGAATACCATTACCAATATCCGGAAACTTCTAATCCAAATGCTAAGACTCTTTCAGAGCTGGGGGTAGTTGCGACTCCTCCTGTGCCTGTTGAGAAACCTCAGAAGGTTGTTAAGCAGAAAGAGAAAGAACCTCAACCCAAAGAGGTTCAACTTCCGAAGCAGCCTCGTTTCAATCGACCTATTGGACGAGACAAACCGGAAAGTTCAAATACTCCATTCCGCTTCGACGTCATGACTCAATTAGCTAATATTCCAGCAAGGATCATGCTATACGAGTTGCTTCGCCTTTCGAAAGAAACTAGGGAAGCTTTACAAGAAGCCTTGGCTGATTCTGAGGTGTTCCTTACTCAGATCAAGCCAACTCCTGAAGAGCCAAATTCATCAGTGCAGCACTGCAATCTAACAGCCACCAGATTTCCTTGCATAGCTTTCACAAAAGAAGATATGCAAGTCAGGAATTCGAAGCATGATAGACCGTTATATTTTACGGGATATATCGGTTCAAGCATGGTCAACCGGATTCAAGTCGATCCGGGTTCCGCTGTTAGCATCATGCTACTTCGGTTAATATACCACCTCGGAATTCCCGCCAGCAAGTTAGCCTCCACAGGAACGGTCATCTACGGGTTCAATACTAGTGGATCAAGACCGTTGGGAAAAATCCGGGTGAAGTGTCAACTCGGAGATTTGAAGTCTGAAGTCACCTGCTATGTGATAGATGCAGAGACTTCCTATAACTTACTGTTGGGTCGCCCATGGATCCACGGTAATCTTATAGTTCCCTCTACCCTCCATCAGTGTTTGAAGTATGTTGACACTAATGAGGAGGTCAAGACGGTGGTCGCGGATAAGCAACCATTCAAGGGGTTAGAAAACTATTTTACTGACTCCCTTTTGTATGGTGCTGAGTCCGATACTGAACCATCGGCCCATGGCACGGACAGCGGTGAAGAAGCTGATACCGAAGCCGGGCTCGATTATAGTGAAGGTCTTATACTAAATGACATTGAACCTCTTGTAATCGATCTTGACGGTGATGAATCGTCGGACGAAAGTTGTAACTGGCAACTTGCCGACGAAATAATAAAGGATGATTTAGAGTATTCGCCTTGTCTTGATAATGTAATGCATGAATTGTATGATAATCCTAATCTATACATGCCACTTCGCTCGTCTTGCACGACGATGAAGTATCTGTAAAATTCAGACGGGACAACGGTGATCCTACCTGCAAAGACAGGGGGTGAGAAAGAAATAATTTTCGGAAAAGGGGATCCATCCCCAACTCCAGATCTTTTCTTAGACAACAACTCATATGAGGAAAAGCCTGGGTGGCATTTCTCTCGATATAGTTCACAAGCAAATGATTACATGGAGAGGCAAGGCTATGACCTCTCGCTTGGTGAAGGTCTGTATTTTGGTCAAGGAGTCAGGGTTCCACCTCGTTCTACCTACGTACCAAAAGGAAAACCGGATAATTACTATAGTCATAATAGAGGTCTAGGTTACGCTTCGTCATCTGACGACGAGTATTGCCAGCAGATCAATAGCCAACTGAGAAATAAAAGCGGGCATTCATCCGATACTTCAATGTGGGACTCTGACACGAGTATCGGAGAGAAATTCAAAGCCCTAATGTCAAACATGGCGACAGTTGATCCTTCCACAACCGAAGAAGATGATCAATTGCCCATTTGGGAAGATCCATGGATGCATTACATGAATATCCAGTATGGCGATCGATTTGAACAAAGAGAACCTCCTACGGAGGATAAAGTGATCCAAGTTAATATGGGTGACGAAACTAATCCGAAACCTATATTTATCAGCGGTGATCTTCCATCGGATGAAAAAGAGGAACTAATCACCCTCGTTAGAGAATATATTGATGTTTTTGCTTGGAATTACGAAGATATGCCGGGACTCGACCCAAATGTAGCGATGCATACCCTTAACATAAAATCGGATGCTAAACCTGTCAAGCAACAACAAAGACGGTTTCTCCGCAAATTATGGAGGCAATAGAGGCTGAAGTCAAGAAATTAATCGATTCAGGTTTTATCAGAGAAGAATAACACCCTGATTGGCTAGCCAACATCGTGCCAGTTCTTACAAAGGATGGAAAAATTAGAATCTGTATTGACTTCAGAGATCTAAATACCGCCTGTCCTAAAGACGACTTCCCTTTACCAATTACGGACGTCATCATTGACAATACATGCGGGTTTGAGAGAATGTCATTTATGGATGGATTCTCGGGATATAATCAGATTAAGATGCATCCAGATGACGAAAAGCATACGGCTTTCAGAACACCCCTTGGTGTATTCTGTTATAATGTTATGCCATTCGGGTTGAAGAATGCCGGCGCTACATACCAACGAGCGATGACGAAGATATTTCAGGAACAC
>BQKN01066913.1:33567-44360 GCA_022839385.1 Asparagus kiusianus
AGATTGGCGTTTTCCCATTATCGACTACGTCCTACATGGTATATTGCCTGAAGATGTAAAAGAAAGGGAATCGATTCGGCGAAGAGCACCGAGATTTTATTACAACGCCACGGCACAAATGTTGTATCGGCGATCGTACGATGGTCTTCTACTCCGTTGCTTATCTGGCAAAGAAGTAGAACAAGCACTCAAAGAGGCGCATGATGGGATATGCGGTGCGCATCAGCCCGGTCCTAAACTCTGTGACCGACTTAGAAGAATCGGGTATTACTGGCCAACTATGGTAAAAGATGCAGTCGACTACGCACGACGATATGAAGTGTGCCAGTTACATGCAAATTATATGCACCAGCCGCCGGAGTATTTACACCCATCGGCAACATCATGGCCATTTGAAACTTGGGGAATGGATATAGTAGGTCCTATTTTTCCACCTTCGGTTAAAGGGGACCATTTCATCCTCGCAATTACCGATTACTTCTCGAAATGGGCAGAAGCAATTCCACTTAGAGAAGTAAAGACGAGTGATGTCATCAAGTTTATCAAATATCATATCATATATCGGTATGGTGTTCCAAGGCGAATAGTGCACGATAATGGCCCTCAGTTCGTCAGCAACGCATTCATCAAATTCTGCGACAAATTTGGGATTAAGGACGTTTCATCGATAGCTTATAATCCCACAGCTAACGGATTGGCCAAAGCCTTTAACAAAACCATCATCAAAATTCTGGCAAAATTGGTGAAAACCAATAAACGAGATTGGGATGATAAGCTCGGCGAAGCCCTATGGGCTTATCGCACAACTGTCCGTACACCAACCGGAACAACCTCATATGCCTTAACATATGGATGTGAAGCTGTTCTGCCACTGGAAATACAAATTCCTTCTCTCCGCATCGCTCTCGCAACGGGAATGACGACGGAAGAACATCATCAGAAACGTCTCGAGGAGTTAGAGATGTTAGATGAGAAGCGCTTGGAGGCTCAACAACAGATCGAGTTTTATCAAGCTAGAATTTCCCGGACTTTTGATAAAAAGGTCCGACGACGAAGTTTTAAAGAAGGAGATCTAGTTCTTGCCGTCCGAAGACCTATGATTCTCACTTCTAAGAAGAAAGGAAAGTTTGAACCTAAATGGGAAGGGCCATTTGTGATAGAAACAGTCTATTCAAATGGTGCATACCGTCTGGTTACTCAAGACAGTAACAAATTGATGATGCCAATAAATGGGAAGTTCCTGAAAAAGTATTACCCATAATACGTTCAGGATAACCTATGTAAAACGGGAAGTTCCTAAAAAATCCTATACAGGATATTTCAGGATAACCTGTTATCAGTTGATTATTCTCAATGGAAAATGATCATGCGAATAATCCATTCTTAATTATGATGAAAATAATTAAGACCCCCTTACTACTTTTGTTGAGATGAGATTTAATGACAGTTAATCTTTCCTCACAAAATCTTGTAATGCAATCATAGAAAGGGGAAATTCGATGATTCGTAACCCCGCACCATGAAAACCCCACTGGTCAGATCGACCAATGGTCATCGATCTGTATCAGTCGACAAGTTATTTCATGTCGAATTCTTATATTTAATATCAAAATTTCCCACCGAGTAGTTCGTGCAAATCAACAAACTCATTGTTATTTGTACCCTACTCCTATTCTTCTTTTGGTCAAACCTTCCTACAGTTAGGACCAAAGCTAAAATCCCCTCTCGATTCGTTCCATGAACGAGAGGTCCACAAATTGAGTGATCAAACCTTTAAACAGTTAGGATCATCTCAAAATCCCCACTTGGTCAAACCTTCCTACAGGTAGGACCACAACTAGAATCTCCTCTCGATTCATTCCATGAACGAGAGGTCCACAAACTGAATAATCAAACCTTATGACAGTTAGGGTTATTCAAACTAATCTGGATTCCCTAAGTGGAGATTCCACTTTGAGTTTCCTTTGCATCAGGAGATAGAATATAAAATTCTTCCTCTCCAATTCTGGGTTTATCTCTACCAACAAACAAGAGACCAGGAGATAGAATATAAAATTCTTCCTCTCCAATTCTGGGTTTATCTCTACCAACAAATAAGAGACCAGGAGATAGAATATAAAATTCTTCCTCTCTAATTCTGGGTTTATCTCTACCAACAAACAAGAGACCAGGAGTCGGAATATGAAATTATTCCTCTCCAATTCTGGGTTCATCTCTACCAACAAACAAGAGACCAGGAGTCGGAATATGAAATTATTCCTCTCTAATTCTGGGTTTTTCTCTACCAACAAACAAGAGACTCTGAACTGGAATATCCAAGTTCTTTCTTCACAAACTTAGGTTCGTTTTCATACAGAACGTAATCTATCTACACTTTAAAATCCATGTCATTCACGCATGGGGGATGTTATCTCTATCCCTTATTAGAGATAAGTCTACATCTAACATATGTAGCCTACACATTCAATGTCGTAGTTTAAAGTCTAAAAGAGTTTAAGTCTTTTAGCCCAACGTTATATGTGAAACGGACTTAGATAATTCACATACTAGCCCGATTCAAACGGTAGTCGGTAAAGGCATATCAAATCCGTTGATGGCTGAGGATTTACCAAAAATCCTATAAGTATTATGATTATTTATTCTAAACAAGAATGAGTAATCATAATAAAATCTCAATGAGCAAAAGAGTTCATTATATTGATCGAAAATGGTAAAAAAAAAAGTATACATGTTCTTCAATTACAAAAATTTATGCTGACGAATTTGATCTTCTAGTTTTGAAAGCTCTATCGCGTAGGCTTGTTCAAGCTCAGCGGTCAGTTTAACTTTGAAGGCTTCTTCGTCAACACTCTGAAGTTCGGCGACCTCTTGTTCCTTCTCAGCAAGCCTCTTATCCTGGATATCCAATTGTTGGAGCAAGTTTTCTTCAATTTGAGCTGTCTTCGTCAACTCAGATTCCAAAACTACACGAGCTTCTTTGGCGTTTGCAAGTTGTTCTTCCAGGCGGTTTATCTCGGCTTGATTCGACTCTAAATCCCGCTGTAGATCGACCTTAACTTGTATTCTCTTGGCGACATGCACCCTGAGCCGATGACTGTGAGCTCTTAGCTTTTGGAGTTCGGAGTTAGCAGAATTTTGGGAATCGCGCCATGCTTGCAACTTGAAATCCATATGAGAAGCGATGTAGGAGGGTACGCCTTTAATGCGAAGATCCTTCAGGAGTTCAACATGTTGCTTCAGCTCGACTAAATAAACGTTGATCGAATCGGCCAAGTCGTTATATCCTTCATCTCGGATGCCCGACATATAACGATCAAACGGTTTCTTAAAAATCTCAAAATGTGAGCCTTTTGAAATAATGCGATCGACCATAGAGTTCCAAAAATGGACGAAGCCAAGAAGATCAGAGCAAATGGCGGCTTTTTCAGGATCCTCGTTAGCCAATAACTCTTGAATGCGGGCTGATAATGAGATAGAAGAAGCTGCGACAAGGGCAAATAAGTCAGTACAAGATATATACGTGTACACAAGACAGCGATTTGAAGTATACCAAGTTTAACGGAAGAACCTTCAACATGACCCTGCGTGTCCACTGGGGGTAGTCCGGTCTCCTGAGTAGTCGAAGCTGGTTCAAGGATAGCAGCTTTTGATGCACCAGCTACGTCGGAAGATTCTGTAATTTCGACCTCAGAAAGTTTTGGGCTTAAGTCGAGAGGTTTCTCAGGAGAAGATCCTACAAACAAAAAGATCATAATGAGCATAATGGAGTGTTAAACAGAAATTTGACACGAATGAGGGGTAAAACTCACCAATTCCAGCTGTAACATCAGCCGATGTACCAACTTCTTCAGTTGGTCTCGCTTTTGTGGCAACTGGACTGATTTGGGGGGTGACGCTGACCTCTATCATCATGGGATCCGCAGGAGTAGTAGGTTGGGATTCAGGAATATATGATTGAAAACCAACTTCGATTCCTGCCCATGATGATAGATCACCACTCCTAAGTTGATCGTGAGCTCCAGCGATTATAGCTGTATCAGTTCCGACGACTGGTCCTATAATTCGAACATTTACACGATTAATCAAGGGAGAAAATATATGATGAAGAGTTTACAGAACAGAAGCCTTACTCTCAGAAGGACCCGCTTCTGTTAAACCAGCGCCAACCGTTGATTCTGTGGCTGCACCAGTGGCTTTCCCCGACAACAAATCGGAGATTCGCTGATGGTCGTCTTCTGAGATGTCCATATTAAAGTCGAAATCAGTAAAATCGTCGACTTTAGGGATATGGGTAGTCTCTCCTTCGGGTGGTGCATCCATTATGACATCTACAGGAGGCGTTAAGTCATAAATAACATGTGAATTCAGATGAATTTGCTCAAGACGAAGATTAATTTTACCTTTGTTCGTTGGGACGAGTGTGGGAGTTTCGCTACTTGCACCCACTTCTTTTAGTTTAACTAAAAGAATACAAAGCGCACAAGTTGTTAGAAGAGGTACACGTCCCGACTCATTCATTTCTTTGAATTCTCGTCCGAACGGGGAGAGATCAATACCTGAGTCTTGAGCCGATGAGTCGATGTCTGAAGGCAGTGGAACGTTAGTTGTTTCATCCCTCAGAGCATCCTGCATCTGTTGAACGAAACTGGGCTCCTCAGCTTCCATACCGTCGGGAGAAGTAGCCTCAGCTCGATATTCTTCTTCTTCTTGACTCCCTACAGAAGTCGAGTATAGAGTGAGTTTAAACGATAAGAAGTCTGAGAATAATAAGAAACAAATTATTACCTTGTTCTTCTGAAGAAATTCTACGGGCGGATGTTTCTTCTAGAGCGGGAAGACGAACGCGCGGCTTGGAGGCGGATTTCTTCTGTCTTTTCAATGGACGCGCCTCATCCCTGACTCCAGACCCCTCATGACGATGCTTGGTACGTAATTCAGTTATGGGAGGGATCTGGGTTTGAGCTTGAGTGGAAGGTCGTGATCTTTGTCGACGAGCAAGAGGCACTTCATCCTCTTCATCCCCGCTGAGGACTTCCACCGTCATCTTGTTCGGGTAAGTCATAACGACTCTTTCTTTCCTTTTTCTCGGAACATCTAGTGGTTGAGCAGGCACAGCAGACGGGTGCACAAGTCCCCTCTCAAAGAAAGAATCAGGAAGACCCGCTCTTTCATCAGAATTTGAGCTAGTCTCACCCGCCTCCTCGGAAGTCTCCGTCTCCTTAGAGTCAAATTCTTCTTCACTACCAGCTGAGCGAGCCGGTTCTTTTCCCTTCCTCGACGATTCGGCGGCCTCTTTCTTTTGAGGTGAAGTCATAACTTCACGTGTCGCTCTGCTTGAGCGCCGCGGGACTGTCTCTTCCTCAGGTTCCGACCCTCTCCTATACTGGGTGACGACGTTGGCAGCAAGCAACCATTTGTAAAATAAAAAGGTCATCCGTAGAGGCGGCGTTTCTAAGGGGAGATCAAATTCAGCGTTCGTGCAACCGGCAATGCTCCAAAACCAGGCTCTCGCACCGTCAATAAGTCCTCCTCGGAAGCTAAGGTGACGGTTCGGGTTGCCGACGTATATCTGGTCGTAGCCGAATTGATGAGCAAATCGACATGGAAGATAAGGTTCGATGAGACAAACGTCTCTTACCCGGAACAATAAATAACCAGGTCGGATATTCATTAACCATCTAAAGCACCCGACATCCAAGACGGTGCGATTCTGCCTTGGGTCTTCAGCATCCAATAAAATGGTGTTGTAGGTACCGGAGAACCGAGGGAAACAGGGGAAGAATTCCCAGCACTTGTGAATTTTGAACTGACTCGTTATGTCGGGCCATCGATGTTTGATCCACTTGCAAGCCTCAAGATTCTGCAACAGAGGAATGCTGGGGTTTACCTCCTTGGGAGCTTCCATTAAGTCTGGCCGGTGAAGCACTAACCAGGCCATTAAATAGGTGTATGGCAACTCCAGTTTCGGAACTGATAGGTTGGCGGAAGGTTTCTTTTTCTCTTGAGTAAACACAGTGATTAACTGCCATAATCCACTGTGAATGGCAGCCACCATAGCGGGAAGCAAGGATAATTTGTGACCTGTAGCTAACTGGATGGCTGGATACAATACTTCCATTGGCATCACATCAGAGGATTGGTGGGGAACTACACACCTCTTTAGCCACAAAACCAGGAAACCAGCCAGCAGAGCAGTAGAGCTAATCGGAACACCGGCTTGCCACAGATAAGAACGGAATTTGGTCCCATGCGGAAATCCATCTTCTGAATGAGAGGTGTAAGTCTGGGCGTTTGTTTTCTCCAATAGTCGATTGATTTCACTTGGGCTCATAGGAGATAATCCGCATACATCTCCCGAACGGTCTTCCAGATTCTTGAACAGATAATCAGCGAATTGTTTCAAGCTGATTTGGGGAGACTTCTTCCTTGCTTTGGGCTCCATCTCGGCCATAGCTATGTGATAGTGGCAGGTCAATTCCCATAAAACGTCATGAGTTACAGCTGACCGATCCTTCATCTTGTTCAGTTGACTTGTGGTCGGGAAGAACTCTTGATAGAGGACATCTCCCATCGGCAAACTAGACACCTGCATCATTTCATGCAGTGGTAGTCCGAGCTCCCTATTCTTGGTAAAGAATGTATTAGTGTCCGGGTTGTAGATCTCAAACAGACAAAGGAAATGACCTACACTAATCTGCAGACCACTCATAGTAGCACGGATCGGGACCGCCAACCCCAGTTCTGTTAACTCTCGCCCCCAACGTTCCAAAACATAGCGAGTCATTCTGGTCCACCACCACTTGTCTCCAAAGTAATGGACCCACCCATAACATCTAAAAGTCTCTCTGGGTAATACTCTTCCCGCTGCCGCTAACCGGTTCTTCACTATGTTGGCTTGTGCTGTCGTTTCATTGTGAGGTATATTATCTTGTCCTAAAACACCTGGATGAAGCCCTCGTATAGAAGCTCTCTCACTTGAACCTGGGGTGGCTTCCTTCCCGATAAAACCACAATGAATACGTTCGTGGTTTTCGGTCAATCTCCAGAACATTTCGCGGTTAACAGATAAATTCTTGAACTCTAACAGCGAATATTCCCGAGGAATCCAGGGCAAGTATAAGAATGATGACCCGTCTCGATGTAACCATTATGCGGGCTTGCAGAATGCGACCTCCGGATCCTTTATAGAGTCACCAAACAAGAAATCCGGCTTCCTTATGCATTTGTTGTCATCTCGTTCTGAAATCAGAGGAGTGTCTGTGATTATCCGTCGCAGAATACGGCAACTACCTCGTTGAATCAGTTCTCTAGCTCCTTCACTATAATCTGACTTAAACTGGGGAGCAGACTCTATTAATGGTAATCCCTCATAAAGAGAATGAGTAATGTTACTCCGACCCGTAACCGCATCAGCAGGAATAGCAGTGGAAGGAAATTGGACTGATAAAGAAAACATACACATAAATGGTGTAAGAATATTCCTAAAATTATAGAAAAAGCGGTATATCTTACTTTATAATATATAATCGCTATTTCATAACAGGTGTGACGATTTTTCATCTAACACATGTGCAAAGGAGATATGCGTTACTATGCACGGGCATTATAACGGCATACCAAAACCTTTCAACACATGTGGGATGATATAAATCGCCCCTGCATGTTCTGAAGTGTGTTTTGTCCAAGCAAAACGAACACATTTAAGCGTCGATCCCCTCAAAGGAGGATGCCGGCTCTTCTCGAATGTATCTCAAAGGATACAAACGAGGATCTGCATACAAATACAGGCATATATATATGAAATGGACGGAATACAATATCTAAATTCGTGAAAAGGTGAAAGAAGTATACCCCCGTGCGAAACGGCGACAGGGGCAGCCTCCTCAGGAGATTGGGCAGTCGAACGACCCCGAGAAGCGCGAGATGTACGTGGCGACATAATGATTATGTGATCTACAAGGAAACCCAACGAGAAAGGTCAACATTTTTAAGCATGAAATCGACAAAAATAGGACCAACAAGACCGAGACAGCGTATGTAGTCTCACAGTTCAAGAAAATCAAAGTTTGAAAGAGGAAAAGGGGAAACAAACCTTCACAAATCCGATTGGAATCCTCACAAACGAAGGCACCACCTAAGTCAGCAATGAAGAGGAGAAGAGGGAGAAGAAAACTGGTCGAAAATCACTGGAAAATCATCCAAGAAATCGCCGGAAATCGCCCAAAAAATCGCCCAGAAATCGTGAAAAACCCCTAAGTCCCGATTTTATACTCTCTGTCTCGCTGAGCGAGACAGTAAATACTGTCTCGCCGGGTGAGACTTGAAATACTGTCTCGCCGAGCGAGACAGCAAATACTGTCTCGCCGTGCGAGACAGCAAATACTGTCTCGCCGTGCGAGACAGCAAATACTGGGGAGCTGTCTCACGTCGTGAGCCAGCAAACACTGTTTTCCACAGTGAGACAATAAACACCATCTTACAGCATGAGATGGCAGACATTCTAATACGATGCAGATGAATACTCCAATGGGTACACGAGTCTAAACTGTTTCCCACACCCAATAGGAAGTTCCTGGAGAATATTAATCTGAATATTCTTAAGGATAACCTGTTGAGCTCTCAGTGAATGTGTCAATTCAATGACAAAAGCTGAGCCTACAAGAACAAATACCCGCTTCGATTCAAGATCTCGACAACGGTCAAGCAATAAATGCGACGCCGGGAGAACATTATCTATTCTACAAAGAACTGAATAGACTAAAGACAGAAGAGGTCAAGGGTTGAAGCCATTTGCAAGTCCTGCTACACGATCTACTCAACCAAGCATTGAAGGGATCGTAAGTAAAACCTATCTTATCCAAAGCATCCCAGACTCTTCTATAAAAGAATACGTCTGGAATACTTTGGAGGGGGTATCTGTAGGCGTCAAAAAAATGCCAATAGATATCCAAACATAGAAAATCACTCAAAACTGGGAAAATCACCCAAAACTGACAGATATGAACTGTCTCGCCAGCGAGACAGTGTTTGCTGTCTCGCCAGCGAGACAGTGTTTGCTGTCTTGCCAGCGAGACAATATTTGCTGTCTCCCCAGCGAGACAGTGTTGAAATGGTCAATAACCACCTCAATAACTGCCCTACACGTGTCCATTAACTGCCAGGGGACGTGGGAAACAACGTGGGTGAAAATCACGTGAATAACTACCAAAATAACGGAGTTTGAAACGTGGGGAGGCAGTTACAACGAAAACTGCCAGGAATATTCGTTTCGCGAGACAGTCTTTTACTGTCTCGCTGGGTGAGACGGCATATTTACTATCTCGCTGGGCGAGACAGCAAATACTGTCTCGACCAGCGAGACAGCAAACACTGTCTCGCCAGTCTAATTTGCTGTCTTGTCAAGTTCTTGCAGTTACAGGTCCTGGAGGCTATAAATACCCCCCTAGGGTCACTTCTGACGAGGATCGAGCACTTGTTAGAGCATTCCAGAGCAGAGAGAGCAGAGATTTCAGTTCCTGGAGTGATTCCTTGACATTCGAGCTTAGACTTGATTTCAAGAAGAACGACTATCTTACTTCGATAAGATATCGTTTCTAATTCTCACTTCGATAACGAAGGAAGAATCATAAACCCCCCTCTCACGATCTGTGAATCTGTGGTCCACGAACCAAAGCGTTCCCGGCACAGGCAAAGTCCCACAAAAACAATAGTTGATAGACAGCTGTTGTGTTATTTTCTCAGAAGTTGTAATTTTCGCTTTGTTGTGTAAAGAAGTCTTATAAAAAGACTATTTCTGTGAATTTTATTGTAATCGATTGAAGAGACAATGAATTCCTCAACAAACTCAACTTTTGCTGAAAACAATTGTGACTTCCAATTCTTTCAGTTTGGATTCTTCCCTCTTGCGACCAATGCATCCGCTATCGGCTCAACTGAAACCTCCTTATTCTTCTTTGGAAGCTGATAATTTACAAGTGTAGCGGTGACCTCACTATACGAAAGGGATGCCTTCCCATTAATAAGAGTAAGGACGACTGTCTCATATTCCTCGTCAGGTAAGGAACTCAATAGCAACAACGCCTTATCCTCATCTTCAATTATAACATTCACGTTCGCCAAATTCACAAGAAGCTTCGTGTAGTGGTTCATGTGATATCTAATGGAGGTTCCCTTCTTCAATTGGAAACGATAAAGTCTCCTCTTCAAATACAAGCGGTTCTCAACACTCTTTGTCAGATACTTGCTTTCGAGAATCTCCTAAATCTTCTTTGTAAAAGTCTTATTCATCACATCATATTTTAGATCTTGAGTTAAACAAGACCTAATTACACCACACGCTGTTCGATTCATCTTCTTCCAAACCTTCTCTTTGTAGGCATAAAAAAATTACATATAGGTTCTCGCACATAGCTCGAGATAAAAAAAAGACGATGAATGTTACTATCCGAGTCAAGGAGGATTATCTGAGCCAAAGGAGATCATCTGATATTGTAGAAAAGCTAAAAAGCACATGAAATAAGTCAGCGAAGCGTACGAGTCTGTGAAACATGCTAAACGATAAAGGAACAACTCAACCAGGAGTTATGCTTTACCCACAAAAGGGTGAAGTATCATGTGTGTCTCATCTATTCCATGAGTGTCTTGCCTATGGGAGGTGGTAGATATCTTTGTAAGCTTTTCAACGCATCTTGGATCATCTCATTCCGAGATCAGACGAGGGAGTTAGAGCCAAAACGCCCGAGACAACACAAACTGTCTCGGAAGTGCGAGACAGACTTCACTGTCTCGGAATG
>BQKN01066913.1:50175-69658 GCA_022839385.1 Asparagus kiusianus
AAATCCCCTCTCGATTCGTTCCATGAACGAGAGGTCCACAAATTGAATGATCAAACCTTTAAACAGTTAGGATCATCTCAACCCCCACTTGGTCAAACCTTACTACAGTTAGGACCACAACCAAATCTCCTTTCGATTCATTCTGCGAACGAAAGATCAACTTTTGAATTGGATAATCAAACCTTATGATAGTTAGGATTATTCAAACCAATCCAGATTCTCTAAGTGGAGATCCCACTTCGAGTTTCCTTTGCATCGAGAGATAGAATATAAAATTCTTCCTCTCCGATTTTGGGTTCATCTCTACCAACAAAAAAGAGACTAGGAGATAGAATATAAAATTCTTCCTCTCCATCATCTGGGTTCATCTCCACCAACAAAAAAAGAGATAGGAATACTCCAATAGGTACACGAGTCTAAACTGTTTCCCTAATTTCAACAGGAAGTTTCTGGAGAATATCATTCAATATATTCTTAAGAATAACCTGAATACTCCAATAGGTATACGAGTCTAAACTGTTTCCGTAATTTCAACAGGAAGTTTCTGGAGAATATCACTCATAATATTCTTAAGAATAACCTGAATACTCTAATAGGTACACGAGTATAAACTGTTTCCCTACTATTAATAGGAAGTTTCTGGAGAATATTACTCAGAATATTCTTAAGGATAACCTGACAATCCGTGTTCTTATGACGACTGATACAATTTGATGACAAAAGCTGAATTCACAAGTATAAGTTTCAGCTTCGAATCAAGATCTCGACAACGGTCAAGCGATAAACGTGATGCCGTGAGAATATTAGCTATTCTACAAAGAACTGAATAGACTAAAGAAAGAAGAGATCAAGAATTGAAGTCATTTACACGATCTACTCAACCAAGCATTGAAGGGATCGTAAGTAAAATCCATCTTATCCAAAGTATCCCAGAACTCCTCTATAAAAGAATGAGTCTGGAATACTTTGGAGGGGGTATCTGTAGGCGTCAAAAAATGCTAATAGATATCCAAATACAGCTCAAGAGGAGATCATCGAAAAAAAGAAAAAGAAAAAGACAGTCTTTACTGTCTCTCCACGCGAGACAGCATTTGCTGTCTCTCCGCGCGCGACAGCGTTTGCTGTCTCTCCGCGCGCGACAGCGTTTGCTGTCTCTCCGCGCGCGACAGCGTTTGCTGTCTCTCCGTGCGAGACAGTTCTCGAAGGCTCAGAAACTGTTTTATAAACCGCCGACACGTGGCCATTAACTGCCAAAGAACATGGAAAACGTTGTGGGCGAGAATCACGGAGTTTTAAAACGTGGGAAGACAGTTACAACAAAAACTGTCAGACGGTTACTGTTCACAAGACAGTATTTACTGTCTCGCGGGGAGAGACAGTATTTACTGTCAGACGGTTACTGTTCACGAGACAGTATTTACTGTCTCGTGGGGAGAGACAGTCTTTTACTGTCTCGGAAGTACTGTTCATCCTGGAGGTTATAAATACCCCCCGAGATCGATTTTTTTAGGGGGTTAGATCCAGAGGCTGACCAGAGCACATTTCTGAACAGACAGAGCAGAGTTCTTCAATTCAGAGCCATTCCTTGACATTCAAGCTTTGACTTGATTTTAAGAAGAACGACTATCTTACTTCGATAAGATATCGTTTCAAATTCTCACTTCGATAAACGAAGGAAGAATCATTAAAGCCTTCACGATTCAACCAGGATCTGTGATTCGGCGGTCCACGAGCTAAAGCGCTCTCGGCACAGGCAAAGATCCCACAAAAGCAGTGATCCAAACAACGATCCTGCGTTTATTTTCTCAAAAGTTGTAATTTTTGCTTTGTTATGTAAAGAGGTCTTATAAAAAGACTATTTCTTGTGAATTTTATTGTAATCGACTGAAGAAACAATGAATTCCTCAACAAAATCAACTTTTGACGAAAACACGCGCAGCAACCAAATTTCTTCACGCGGTTTCTTTTTCTCAGCTCACACGGTTCCGCTTCATTCACGTGGTTCGTGGGCCCCACGTTCACAATGCATAGTAATAACTCGATAACTATTTAATTTATGTACAGTTATTGCAAAGTTCTATGAAGAAAATGTTTCCCGAACTGTTATTTTAGTAGTTAAATCAACAAATATTCTTAATACAAATTTGTTGAAGATTTTTTCTTTGAGGATAATATAATTAGAGCAAGTGACTAAAATAAAAATAAAAAATAAATAAGATTGCAATTTAATTATGTAAGTTTATATTCTAGTCTTATGTTATGCTTTAGCATGTTCTAGCAATAAGGACGAAAGAAAGGACATAAATGAAAAAAATCTCTCTTGCAAAATAATTTTAATTATGCGAGTTTAATCATATTTTCATGTCATTAGTTTAGAATGTTCTAGAAATAAAACTAGAAAGAAAAGGGGGAATCTCTTTTCCAAAATTACAATTTTACACTCAAAATCTATACTACTATATAATGAACATGATGGGGGTAGCAAAAGTTGGATGAGTGGTAGATATTTTCCTCCATTCTATTATAACTTGGAGGGTAAATGGTCATTTCGCAAGAGAGTTTTTTTTTTTCCTTTCTTTTCATTTCATTCTTATTTCTAGAAAACTATAAATAATGAGATGAGAACATTATTTGAACTTAAACAAGTAAGATGGTAATTTTCAGGAGAAATATTTATTTTCTCTCTTTTCTTTTCTTTTTTCCTTTTTTTATAGAACATTCTAAGTCATGAAACGATAATACAAACATAATTAAATTGCAATATCACCATTTTTTAGTCACTTACTCTAATTATATTACCATTAATTAGGAAGCTACCCAACAAAATTGTGTTAAGAATAGATTTAATTAATAAATAATAGTTTAAGATATATTTTATATGTAGAGCTCCATAGTAAATTTGCATAAATTAAATCATCATCAAACTATTAAATGAAAATGTAAGACTAACCACGTAACTGAATAATTTTCGCACGTGTATCGCACGAGCCAATATGCTAGTTACAATGGAAAGAAGGGGATATGTCCTCTAATCATCCAACTTTTTATCACCCTTAATAAGTTCATATATTAGTATAGGTAATCTCTGTTTTCTTTCTTTCTTTCTTTCTTTCTTTCTTTCTTTTTCTTTGAAATTTTTTGATTTCATATGGTGTGGGGATATAATAATAGGGTAAATATTAGAAAAAACCCCTTAACTTTGGATGACTATCAGAAACCCCATTACCTCCCCCCGCCTCCAAAGTATAGAGATTATCACAAAATCCCCCATTAACTTTCAGATTTTATCACAAAACCCTCTTTACCTTTGAGATTTTATCAGAAACCCCTCTAGTTAAAGGGGCTTTTGATAACCCCTAAATTTAAGAGGGGTTTTATGATATTTTAATAGTTAAGGGGGTTTTCTGACGGTCATTCAAAGTTAAGAGGGTTTTTATGATTATAGTCTGTATAATATGTCCATGGTGAGAAAGTCTAGAGGTGGTCGCTCAAAGCAACTGCCCACTCGCCGTCTAATAGGGCTACATCAACACAATATTCAATCAGTTACAGAAGCTAATCCACATCCATGTCTCTATTTTAGTAAATATAATCATTATTAATTTATTTTCTCTGCTAAATTTAAGTGAGATGAAAGATAAAATCAAGGGTTAATTTAAGAAAACCCTCTTGAACTTTCAGCGTCTTGGACTAAACCCCCTTTATCTTTTTTAGATCCCCTGAACTTTAGACGTTATTGCACGTAACCATCCTAAAATTTTTTATTCCTCTAAATTTCACCTAAACTTTTCTTATTTGATCCCCAAAATTAGTGCCATCATCTAACATATCATATGAAAAACATGAGACAAAAAAAGATAAAAATAACCTCTCGGTCTAAAAGAAATTATCCTTTATTTTAATAAAAGGGTATTTCTTTTGGTCAAAGAAAGAATTTTCATTTTTTGTGAGAGAAAAAGGAAATAGCGTTAGAGCTGGAGGTGCTAATTTGAAGATTAAATAAAAACATTTAGATGAGATTTAGTGGAATAAAAAGTTAAGGGGTTATGTGCAATAACCTCCAAAGTTTAAGGGTATCTAGAGAAATTAAAAAAAGTTTATAAGGGGTTTAGTGCAACACCCCCACAAAGTTCAGGTGTATTTAGTAAAATAAAAAATTCATGGAGTTTAGCGTAATAACCTCAAAGTTAGGGTTAGTTTCTGAAATTAACCGCAAAATCAAATAGATGGCAACTTTCACATTCTCTAAGGGGGGGTTAGTCATCTAGAACTTAAAACTGGAACTGGGATAATTTGTGGGATAAATTTTTAAGGTGTTAGTCACATAGAACTATGAAATAAGATATTTTTTTATAGTGTTAGTCAAGTAGAACTTTTGTAGAACTAGAACTGTATTATTTTTTTGGTGCGTTAGTCAAGTAGAATTCTACTAGAATTAGAATTGGGATAATTGGTCATAATTATCCCACAAATTATACTACCTATATATATAACCATAAGTTCTCCTCTCTCAAATTATCCCACATATTGGAAAGAATACAATTGGGGAAAAAAAGTGAAACGCCGCCTCCCTCCCTCTTGGTTAGTTTCTCCGCCTAGAAAATTTCTCTGCCATGAAGTCAATCATCCGTTCATTTTTCTGTCTTTACTTTGTTTTTGTGATGATTAGATCTTTTATTATTATCTTGAAGATGTATTACTTTATTGATAGCTTTTTGACGTTAAATTACTTTATTATTATTTGTTTGATCTAAGTTTTCTCTCCACAACAGTGGTTTAGGTTAAGAATATAGTGTTGGTGGGTTAGTGCTAAAGATATGCGGGCTATTTATGTTTTTTATAAGTTAGAAAGCAACTTTGTGATCACATTGATGATTAGATGTTGAATGGTTAATGGTGATATCTATTATTATTAAATCGGCTTAGTAAATTGATTGGGATATTTATAGTTCATCTATCGATCATCTGTTTAGCGGCCATGGATGATTCCCGTGTACATTTTATTTATTTGCTGATTTGGTTTCAGCGATCATGATGAGATTGGTCCAAAGGGTTAATGGCTGAAAAATGCTTATTTTTCTTTCTTTATGATGTTATGAGATTTGAACTTCGACATTTATGATCCTCCACTAGAAGCTCCACGAAATATTGCTGATGCAGACGATGACTCTGATAAAGAAGACGAGTTACAAACTCAACGAGCAGCTGTAGGAGTTTGGAGAAATTTTATGGCAGATGCCATGTGGGATGATAGAAGCCATGTGAGATGATGGAAGTCGAGTCACTCTAGGGATTTAGTTTTTTATTTATTTGTAAATTATTTTATTATTTGAGATAAATAGTGATGCTTTATTGCATTATATTTTATAGTTATTACTAGAATTTGCTTATCAATATTATATTATTTTTAATATACAATTATTAACAATAGTAATTTATACCCACCATTAGGTGTGTCCATCCGGACTGGCCCGGGCTGGGCAAAACCGGAGCTCGGACCCGGACCCGGGTACCCCGGGCCTGAGCCCGATCGGGCCTGGTTCCGGGCTGGTCCAGTTTATTTTCTTTTTTTTTATTTTATTTAAAATTTAAATTATACAAAAAAAAGATAAAAAAATTAATAAAAACAATAATTTTATTAATCACTTAAAATGACATAAATTATAAATAAAAAATTATAAAAATAAATTCTTTATTAATAATTAATAAATCATTTACAAATTACAAGTATAAATTTATTTTAGAATTCATCGCATCACAATAGATAAGTACATCCTAAGATTCCCAACTAGGTTTTTTTAAATTTCTTTTCTTTTCTTTTTTTTTGATAAAAAAATGCTAAAAATTAGTTTAACATTATTATATTTTATATAATTATGTATTAGTATATACTTACAAATTCTTATGTAACTATATATTATATATACATATATTATATATACATATATTATATGTAAATATATTGTATATATTTATAAGTTATAACTTGAGAGAGAGAGAGAGAATCGCATAAGTAGCCGTTGCCCGTTGGACCAATGGGGAAGAAGTAGCCGTTGTAATATACTATACTTATATATACTTATATACTAAGAGAGAGAGTATACACACACACCCACACACACACACATATATTATACATATATAAGAGAGAGTATACTTATATAAGAGGGAGTATACATATATAAGAGAGAGTATATTTATATATACATATATACTAAGAGAGAGAGTATATATATATACACACATATTATACATATATAAGAGAGTGTATACTTATATATACTTATATAAGAGAGAGTATACATATATACTAAGAGAGAGAGAGAGAGTATATATATACATACATACATACATTATACATATATAAGAGAGAGTATTCTTATATATACTTATATAAGAGAAAGTATACTTATATATACTTATACATATATATACTTATTTAAGAGAGAGTATACTTATATATACTTATATACTAAGAGAGAGTATATATACACACACATATGACACATTATACATATATAGAAATATATTATATATACATATATTATATATATACATATATTATACATATACAAAAATATATTATATATACATATATTATACATATTATATATATTTATATATACATATATTATACATATAAAAAAATAAAAAAAACCACTATTCTGGGCCGGGCCAGGCACCAAAGAGGCGGCCCGGGCCCGGCCTGGATCCCGGACTTGGCTCGGGTTTTCGGGCCGGGCCGGCGAGCTTTTTGGACACCCTTACCCACCATTACCCCTACCAAATTATCCTACCAAACTATGCAACTTCATAATATTATCCATCATTATCCCACCAAATTATCCTATCAAATTATCCCATTTTAAAAATTACCCATCATTATTCCACTAAATTATCCCAGTGTTAAAAAATTATCCTACTTTACCAATTATCCCAGTTCTACTTAAAAAGTTCTAGGTGACTAACCCCCTCTAAGCATATTTTCTTTAATTTCCAACCTACATTAAAAGTTCTATTATGCTACATAATTAGTATAGAGTGATTATTATCTAATAAAAAATTGATGCACTCATCTACTTTCAAGGATTAATTGAACAAAAAGTTTAAAATTTGCAAATATTAAATCCCAAAAACACTTAGATGATGTAAATTTGCAAATTTACAAATTCCAATGCAGAATTATCAATGTTACCCACTGGTATCAATTCTGGTGGGAAAGTGGGGGTACGAGGCAAGTGAGAATGGGCTTGAGGGCAGTGGCGGAGCCACATGGAGCTTGTCCTGGCATGTACCCAGGGCAAAAAAATGAAAATTTATTTGGTATAAAGTATCTACCTCTTCATTCTACCCATCCACACAAACTATACTGTTATGACAAAATCTAAGGATCAATGATATAAAGATAATTTGTCTAACTATGGTTGTCTTTAACATAGAACTGTCACATATTTGGATGAATATGACAATGAGATGCAACTTAAAACAACTAAATTTTTTGAGTATAAACTGAAAATGTGAAGATATAAGGGTTGATATCAAATTACAAGCCAGTTTCTCGACAATGTATTCCCCAAACACAGCCTGACGGTGCTCGACACAATCGCCAACATCGGCCTCCTCTATTTTGTCTTGCTCGACACAATCCCTTTATTTTTCGCCTAGGGCAAAAAATAATCTTGGCTACGCCACTGCCTGAGGGTGAGTGATTATAAAATTTTTTAGGGGATTATGTGCAACAACCCCTAAAGTTTAAGGGAGCTTAGTACAAGACGCTGAAAATTCAAGGGAGTTTAGCACAAGTGAGTGATTATAAAAACTTTTAGGGGGTTATGTGCAATAACCACTAAGGTTCAAGGGAGTTTAGTACAACACTCTGAAAGTTCAGAGTGTTTTCTGAAATTAGCCCTTCATTATATCTTTCCTCCCACTCAAGTTTCGCAAAGAGAATAAATTAAAACAATGATTACAGTTAATAAAAATAGAGGCATAGATTACCTTAAGGGGCTGTTTGGATTAGTTTTTTTTGGTGGTAAAAGAGGGGAAAGCTGCCAAAAATGTCAGCTTTTTGGCAGCTTTCTCCCAAAATCTGCTTTTTAAGAGCTGATTTTGGGGGAAAGCTGCCAAAAAGCTGACATTTTTGACAGCTTTTCCCTCTTTTACCACCCAAAAAACATGAACCAAACAGCCCCTAATTAACCGATAGAACATTGTGCTGGCGTGGCCCTATTAGAGCGCGAGTGGGGAGGGGCAGTCGCTTTTGAGCAGCTGCCCCTAGACCCTCCCGTGCATGGTATGTGCCCACTGATCCTTTGTATAGTAGGGTGACATGGCAGTTTGTCGATAATGACGAGTGTAGGCTTTATATTTGTGAATGTATATATGTAGGGGTGTTGCTCCAGGGACCCAAATATGGGACCAAGGCATGTGACAGGTGAGGTGTCACCATCCGGTTGCATGATCAACTGTTCAGACCTAAGACATGGGACATGTAAGGTGTAACCATCCGGTTGCATGATGCACTGTTCATGAACAGTGCAATGCAACCGGATGGTGACACCTCACATGTCTCATGCCTTGGGTCCCCTATTTAGGTCCCTGAGGCATTAATGATATATGTAGAAGCATTTTTTTCTTTTTTCTTTTTTGATTTACTTTGACATGTTTCTCTAGTTGACACTCTTTCAAGCTTCCCAAGTGAGATTAAGTAGGATATTATTGGAATTTTAGGGAATTTTTATCAAAAAAAAAGGATCAAAGAGTTGATTGGAACTTTGTAGGTAGTTTATATATATAAATTAAAAACATAAGATGATTTACATAAATGGATCCCAAATATAAGATGGTTTCTAGAAAAAAAAACCTAAAAAATTTATTTGACTACTATTAGATCTACTTTTAAGTGTTTATTCTTTTTTAAAATCATATATTTGCTTTTATCAAATCGTAAAATCTAAAAAACTCTTCTCCAGTATTGTTATCATACTCCATACAAGCCACTGTCAGAAGTTTAACAATGGATAAATTTCATGAAACACCCACTAAATTTTGGGATAAATTTCACAAAACCCCCTCTAAATTTTGAAATATCATCATTAACGAAATTAAAAGGAGGGAAAATTCAGAAATTTTTGGAAATAGTTTGCTTTACTGCTTTTATTGAGAGGGGTTAAATCTCAGGTTTTAGTTTGTTATTTTTAAGACAGGTTAGCTTACACTCTTGCACTTTAAATTTGTCCATGATATTTCCCAAAATTCAGGGCAGTTTTTTGAAATTTGAAATTTGCAAGTGCATGGGAGGCTTTTAAACTTCACAAAGTTGAGGGGGTTCATCTGCACACACACCCAACACCCCCTCACCCCACCCCACCCCAAATAAAAAAACAAAGTTCTGTGAATTTAACCTTTTAAAGAAAGGTTAACTAAGAGTAGACCCCTTTAGTATCACCGAATTGCAACTAAACCATTATAGTTCTATTTGTGGCGAATGGAGTCCGTAGCAATTTTTTTTTGATTCTTTGAAAAAAAAACAAACAATTGAGAGCCTATCACATCCCCAACAAAAACCTTTTTAACGATTTTAAGCCTTAAAGGAAATCACTCAGGTGGTTTTTCTGCAAAAACCCCAAACTTGTTTGAATATACCCTTTTTAATGATTTTAAGAGTTAAAAAAATCACTCACAGGGTTTCTGTGCAAAAACCCCAAAGTTCTGTGAATTTACCTCTTAAAAAAATGGGAAAAATGCTTCCAGCCCCCAAAACACCACAAAACGTGCTCTGCCCCCCCCCCCAGACTTTTTCAACGGGTCCTTTACCCCAAAAACGAATCGCGATTTTCTTCCAGCCCCCAAAACGAATCCCCAGGCGTAACTCCGTTTAAACCCCGCTCGAAATGCCCAAAATACCCTTCGCAGCCTGTGTTCGTCGCCCTCTCACGACGGAAACCCATCGTTTCGACTGTAGGCATTAAATGATTATTAGAATGACTTTTTTTTAGGGGGGGGGAATTCCCATTTCCCTCCAAAATTATCACCAGATATTATCACCAGCTATATTCCCCTTCAAGCTAAAATCACTGATTTCCTCCCCATTCTATTACCCCAACTAATTTGTTCCTTCCACTTAATTCTCCTCAATAAAAGCCTCTTCGATTCTTCAACTACTCCCTGTAATAAAATGACGGATGGATCTCTTCTATGCGTGGTAACGAAGGCAAAAAGCAACAAAGGTGGTGACGGTGTATTCGTCGTTATCAAAGAGAATACAGAAATAATCAGCTTGAGATATCGAGTGGCGGAAAGGCTTAAAATACCAATGCAATCTCTTTCACTAAAGTTCATATGCGAAAGGGAAAAGAAATTCAGTATTTTAATTGACAATGACGACGACTTAAATTTGATGTTCGAGTATTGTCGGCGTAATGGATTTACAGATGCGAATTTGTATGCTACCTCCGCTGGGGAATCCTCAACATCACAGAACACGCAGACGACGTCGGGAACTGCGTAGGAATTACACCCCTGATTTCCTTTTGAGTTTACTGATAGGTTTTGCCATTAGTTGTTAACCTCATGCATTGGTTGCTTAGGTAATGTGTTGGTTGTCAAGGTTATGTTAAGCACTGGTGTTAAGGTTATTTGTTAGCTGTTACGTATACTGGTTGGTTTCTAAGATAAGGTGTTTGATGTTAAGTATATGCGTTTGTTGTTAAGGTCACGAGCCTGCCATTAAGTTAAGGGTTAGTTGTTAAGGATATGTGTTGGCTGTTATGTTTATGAGTTCGTTGTTAAGGTTATCAGTTTGTTGCTAAGGCTATGTATTTTTATTACTGCTTCAGGACAATACCGACAGAAAATTCGCGGTGTGCAGATACCACGTTCACCCAAACCTGTAATGATGAGCGTATTCCTAATGACAACCCCACCGGCGACTCGATCATGTTGCTGGAAGACATGCTTAATCACCAAACAAAGATCCCAACTGAGTGGCACACCTCCATACGTGAAGTTGGTCAGAAATTTGATAGTGCTGCTGAAGTTAGATTAGCACTTCAATACTATTCAATTGCTAAACGATTCGAGTATGATTTTTACCACAATGAACAAAGACGCATAAGAGTCTATTGCCGATTCAAGCACACACATGGTTGCCCTTGGATGTTGTTTGCTTCCCCGCTCAGAAATTCGTCTATCATGTCCATAAAGAATTTCGAGTCTACCCACACCTGCGGTCAACATGGAGCAAATGCTGGCAACTCAAGGGCATCAAGGAAGTTCATTGCTAGCCAAATACAAGCTATTTTGAAGGTTAGGCCAGATCTTAATGCGGTCGATATCAAGAACGACATGCTCTCTAATTTTGGCATCAAGATTAACTACAGTAAAGCGTGGTGAAGCAAGGAGACAGCTCAACAGGACCTGTTCGGTGATGATGATGAGGCTTACGATTCACTGAGATGATCCTTATCTTTTTTATTCTTCTGAAATCACTCTTACGTTTTGGTTGCTAATTATACGTAGTAGTTGTTAAAGTTGGTGGCTCGACGTTAAGTATACGGGTTGGTTGTGAAGTTTGAAGATCGGTTGTTATGGTTATGAATCCGTTGCTAAATCTACTACTTACGTTTTCGTTGCTAAGTATACGTATTAGTTGTTAAAGTCATTGATTCGTCGCTAAGTGTATGTGTTGGTTGTGAAGTTTGAAGATCAGTTGTTATGGTTATCAATCCTTTGCTAAATCTACTGCTTGCGTTTTGGTTGCTAACTATACGTATTAGTTATTAAAGTTATTTGTTCGTCGCTAAGTGTACGTGTTGGTCGTGAAGTTTGAAGATCATTTGTTATGGTTATGAATCCTTTGCTAAATATACTGCTTCGTTGTTATATTCATACAGGTATGAATCCATGGTGCATGCAACTAATCCAGAGAGTCGTGTTATTATTGATGCTGATGACGGGAGGTTCAGGCGATTGTTCATTAGTTATAATGCCTGTATTGAAGGGTTCATTGCTGGGTGTAGGCCTCTATTGTTTTTGGATGGAACATTTATTAAAGATCATTACAGAGGCATACTACTTAGCGTTACTAGGTATGACGGCAACCAGGGAATATTTCCCCTTGCTTATTGCGTATGCGACCAAGAGAATGAGGTTAACTGGAAATGGTTCTTACAAGGATTATGGACGTTACTGTATAATAGGGAAAATCCTTACCAACCTCCACATCTACTGGTAATGATTTCAGACGCCGACAAGGGTATCAGGTCAGCAGTCGGGGAATTCTTTCCAGATGCATTCCATTCAAGGTGTGTTCTGCATCTAGTCGAGAATTTCAAAAAAAAAGATGAAGGATTTTGGGCACAAGGCAAATGTCGCGACTACGTTGGGCGAGCTGTTACAATCTGCAGCTTATAAGTTCACAATATCTGAATGGGATAATGACATGAAAGAATTGGCAGCGATCGATCACAGGGCTTACGTCACTGTAATGGAATACTCCCCGGAGAGATGGGCAAACGCGCATTTTCCTGGTATAAGGTAAGATAGCTTGGTCCCAACGTTATTTTGTTACAGCACTGTTATAGTTATTTAGGTTAGAGTTATCCTACAGTTTTCTGTTAAGGCTAGATTTTTATTGTTATGGTTAGAGTTATTCTGCTAGGGTTTTGCTGTTAAGTTTAGGATATTTGTTGTTAAGGTTAGGCCTTTAATGTTTAGTTTATGGTTTTATTGTTAATGTTAGTGTTTTGTTGTTAAGGTATGGCCATGTTACTTCAAACGTTGCTGAGTCCTTCAACAGCTGGATAAGAAAGGCACGATTGTTGCGAATCTTACCTTTGGTTGAGACCATACAGAAGCAAATAATGGAGTGCATGCATGAAAGGAGGCTATTGGGTCAGAAATGGTCTGGATACTTATGCCCGGAAGCGGAGATGGTGCTGAGTGATAATATTCAGCATGGTAGCTGCTTGGCGATTAAACATTCGACGGAAGATATTGTGGAGGTCGAGTCCAATAAAACTTGCCGCGTAGATTTGAAGAATCGGACTTGTTCTTGCAGGTCCTGGGACATCACCCGCATTCCCTGCAAACATGCGTGCGCTGCAATTACATGGATGGGACGAGAAATTTATCAATATTACGATTGGTACATAACTGTTGACGCATTCAGAGCAAGCTATGCACCGATCATCTATCCCATCCCAGATTACGAGAAGCGCTTTGTACCGCCAGAAGAGCAAGTGTTGAAGCCTCCTCTCACCAAAAAAAGACGTGGCAGACCATGCACTAGACGAATAAACAACAGGTCGCTGAACACCCGACCTGTTAAGTGCTCTCGATGCAACATGGAGGGTCACAATCATGCAAGCTGTAACGAGCCTATATAGTATAGCGTTTTATTGTCATGTATATGAATTTGTTGTCCTGTATATCATTACAAGTGAGAAGGATATAGCTTGGCTGCTAAGGTTATTACTTGGTTTTCAATTTTATCATTTTAATGTTAAAGTTTTGGCTTGGTTGTTAATGTTATTACTTGGTTGTCAAGTTTATCACTTTAATGTTGAAGTTTTGACTTGGTTGTTAAGGTTATTATTTGGTTGTCAAGTTTATCACTTTAATGTTAAAGTTTTAACTTGGTTGTTAATGTTATTACTTGGTTGTCAAGTTTATCACTTTAATGTAGAAGTTTGACTTGTTTGATATGTTTATCGATTGTATGTTAAGTTTACTGTTAGACAACTGTTATCCACCTGCTATTTGTTGTCAGTATCACCGATTGTTAAAATTGTCAAGTATATCGTTAAAATTGTTATGTTTTATGGCTTGGCTGTTAAGGTTATTACTTGGTTTTCAATTTTATCACTTTAATGTTGAAGTTTTGGCTTGGTTGTTAAGGTTATTACTTGGTTGTTAAGTTTATCACTTTAATGTATATGAATTTGTTGTCATGTATATCATTACAAGTGAGAAGGATATAGCTTGGCTGCTAAGGTTATTACTTGGTTTTCAATTTTATCACTTTAATGTTGAAGTTTTGGCTTGGTTGTTAAGGTTATTACTTGGTTGTCAAGTTTATCACTTTAATGTTGAAGTTTTGACTTGGTTGTTAAGGTTATTACTTAGTTGTCAAGTTTATCACTTTAATGTTGAAGTTTTGACTTGGTTGTTAAGGTTATTACTTGGTAGTCAAGTTTATCACTTTAATGTAGAAGTTTTGACTTGGTTGATATGTTTATCAATTGTATGTTAAGTTTACTGTTATACAAATGTTATCCACCGCTCTTTGTTGTCAGTATCACCGATTGTTAAAATTGTCAAGTATATCGTTAAAATTGTTAGGTTTTATGGCTTGGTTGTTAAGGTTATTACTTGGTTTTCAATTTTATCACTTTAATGTTAAAGTTTTGGCTTGGTTGTTAAGGTTATTATTTGGTTATCAAGTTTATCACTTTAATGTTGAAGTTTTGACTTGGTTGTTAGGGTTATTACTTGGTTGTCAAGTTTATCACTTTAATGTTGAAGTTTTTGATTGATTGATATGTTTATCGATTGAATGTTAAGTTTACTGTTATACACCTGTTATCCACCTGCTCTTTGGTGTCAGTTTTATTTGTTTGTTGTTTAGGTTACTATTATTCACTTGCAATTGGCTATCAAGGTTACCGAGATATTTTTGATTTGACTGCATTCAATGCATTCATAATTCCTAAGGCGGTAGAGTAATATCACCATCCCTCGGATTGTTCCAATACAGAACCGAACTATATAACATTTCTCCTCACCTTTACATCTTCTTTATCTTCCCATCACCGCCATTCTATTTGTCCTTACTATTTTCTCGATCATCCTAAGCTCTCCCCTCTCCAATCTCATAAACCAGAAGATCACGGCTAGCCCTCACGCTTATAAAGACTTCTTCAATATTTCTGGGTTCTGACCATATGATAGCATCAACCTTTTTTTTGAATATTATTACCTTTATATATTCCCCATTGTCATTATCTCGAAGTTCCATCGGATAGGCTTGAATAGCAATGGCCTTCTCCAAAGAGCTTTCCGTTAACTTAACAGGCTGCTGGAAAGCTCTTCGTTGGAAGCCATTTATATTCAAGCACAGTTTATGGAACTTAGAGAATTGACAATGGGGAATAGATAAGGTTATTAGCATTCAAATGGTTAATGCTATCATACAGTCAGAATCCAAGAAAACTTATACTCGAACGAGCCTATATAGTTTAGCGTTTTATTGTCATGCACATGGATTTATTGTCAAGTATATCGTTACAAATGTTAAGGTCATGGTTTTGATGTTAAGGTTACTATTTGGTTGCTAGGTTTATCGATTGAATGTTATGTTTACTGTTAGGTATCTTACTGTTATTCACTTGCGCTTGGTTGTCACGGTCACCGGAGTATTTCTCTGCTACTGCATTCAATGTTCCTCTTAGTTCCCAAGGAGGAGAGTTAATATAACCTGAGCTCCTATCCTTCACCTGTTCAACTACAGGATAGCGCAGATATCCTTTCGGCGCAATCTTTCATCGATCTCCCCTACCATTTATTCTCTGTTGACCCTCTATCATTTAATCTGAAGCCCGAGCTACCCTCTCCCCAAAACCTATAAGTTCTCCTTTCGCCATTAAAACCACAAGATCAACGCTAGTCCTCACACCGATGAAGGTCATGGCGACGAGGTTTGCGCACACTGATGAAGATCTTGGGTATCCCTCACGCTGATGAAGACGTTATCCCCTTATGTGTTTGCTCTTAGTTCCATTAGCTGTGGGTGAATGCATGTGGCTCTTTTCAATGAGCTTGTACAATAACAAGATAGTTAAGATTGATAGGTGCGTGGAATACAATCAATTCAGATGGGTCATGCGTGAATCACATGGGAAGGCATGCGAATGCTGGTGGAGATAGTCCTCTGGCTTACGTTAACACTGTATAACTATACGGTGTAAACGTAAGCCAGAAGACTATCTACAACAGCATTTGCATGCCTTCCTAGGTGATTCAAGCATTGATCCAGCTGAATTGATTGTATTCCACGCACCTATCAATCTTAACTATCTTGTTATTGAACAAGCTCATTGAAGGGAGCCAATTATATTCACCCACGGTTATGGAACTTAGAGCAAAGGCAATGGTAATACATGCAGTAGTCATCGTGTATTCAAGCTTATTTGTTTAGTTTACGGGGTTGTTGATAAGCTTATTTGTTTAAGGTTGTAGCATGATTGTAAAGGAAATTATCTTTTGATATAGGGTGTTTTCTTAAAGTTTAACGATTTATCAAAAAATATTATGTACTCGCTGTCACCTTTATTGATTGTTTTGTTAACTTTACGTGTTTATTGTGAAGTTTGGCGTTGTAATTACAAGCTTATATATTGGTTGCTAAGGTTAGCGCTCTGTTGCCAAGCTTATGGGATGGTTGCTAAGGTTAGCACCTTGTTGTTGCGTTTAGCTCTGTTGTTAGTCTTATTTATTGGTTGTTAAGGTTGTAGCAGACCTCATTGTTATATTTTCTATGTTAAGATCACGGCGTGGTTTTTAAGCTTATTTTTTCATTGTTAAGGTTGTAAGCAAGATTGTAAAGAAAGACGTGGCATGATACATGGTTGTATTGTTGAGCTTATTGTTTTGTTGTTGAGATCATTGACTGGCTGTCAAGGTTATGTGCTGATTGTCAAGCTTATGGATTGGTTGTTAAGTTTAGCGCCATGTTGTTAAGGTTAGTGCTCTATTGCCAAGCTTATGTATTGGTTGTTAAAGTTAGCTCTCTGTTGTTAAACTTATGGAATGATAGCTAACATTAGCTTCTTGTTGTAACGCTTAGCTCTGTTGTTAGGCTTATGGGTTAAGAAGATCACGGGGTTGTATTGTTGATATTGTGGTTTTGTTATTAAAGATCATGGATTGGCTTTCAAGGTTTGTGCTGGTTGTCAAGCTTATGGACTGGTTGCTAAGGTTAGAGCCCTGTTGTCAAGCTTATGGACTGGTTGATAAGATTAGCGCTATGTTGACAAGCTTATGCATTAGTTGCTAAGATTAGCGCCCTGTTGTTAAGGTCTCCTGCTGTTATTCACTTGCACTTGGTTGTCACGGTCACCGGGGTATATTTTCTACTACTGCATTCAATGATCCTCCTAGTTCCCAAGGATGAGAGTTAATATTACTTGGATACCTACCTATCCCCACATTTCACGTGGCAACATCACCATTCCTTCGCCTGTTCAGCTACAGGATAGCGCAGACATCCTTTCGGCGCAATCTTTCCTCGATCTCCGCTCCCATTTATTCTCTGTTGACCCTCTATCATTTAATTCGAAGCCCGAGCTACCCTCTCCCCAAAACCTACAAGTTCTCCTTTCGCCATTAAAACCAGAAGATCAACGCTAGTCCTCACGCCGATGAAGGTCATGGCGACGAGGTTTGCGCACACTGATGAAGATCTTGGGTACCCCGCACGCTGATGAAGACGTTATCCCCTTATGTGTTTGCTCTTAGTTCCATTAGCTGTGGGTGAATGCATGTGGCTCTTTTCAATGAGCTTGTACAATAACAAGATAGTTAAGATTGATAGGTGCGTGGAATACAATCAATTCAGATGGGTCATGCGTGAATCACATGGGAAGGCATGCGAATGCTGGTGGAGATAGTCATCTGGCTTACATTAACACTGTATAACTATACGGTGTAAACGTAAGCCAGAAGACTATCTACAATAGCATTCGCATGCCTTCCTAGGTGATTCAAGCATTGATCCAGCTGACTATCTTTTCAAATTTAGTTTGGTTGCATTTGAAGCACACATTAGCAGAATCTTGCGATGTTGTTAAGCTTTGTTGTTTGTTGGTGAGGTTACGGTTTTGTTTTTGAACTCATGGGTTTGTTGTTAATGTTATCCCTTGGGGATCTAGCATATCGTAAACTATTGACGGAAAAATACAGAAATCTTTTCAAATTTAGTTTGGTTGCATTTGAAGCACAAGTTAGCAGAATCTTGCGATGTTGTTAAGCTTTGCTCTTTGTTGGTGAGGTTACGGTTTTGTTGTTGAACTCATGGGTTTGTTGTTAATGTTATCCCTTAGGGATCTAGCATATCGTAAACTATTGGTGGACAAATACAGAAATCTTTTCAAATTTAGTTTGGTTGCATTTGAAGCATAAGTTAGCAGAATCTTGCGATGTTGTTAAGCTTTGCTGTTTGTTGGTGAGGTTACGGTTTTGTTGTTGAACTCATTGGTTTGTTGTTAATGTTATCCCTTAATATTAACCTTATAATATTTACACGTATATTGTTTATATTTACCTTATAATATTTACATGTATATTGTTATTAACAACAAAGAATTGTAATATATCATTTACAAAAAATCTACATCTCAACTCATCATCGTCAAGTTTTCCCACCTCTTTTTTCCTCTTCCTGCCTTCAATCAGTAAGTACGCTGCTAGCTTCGCACGAACCACCCATGTGTTATGCTCTACGGGCGTGACGTGCAGGACATCTCTACCTTCGATAATCGCTTGTACGTACTGGTAGACATAGATCCCACAGTCATACCTGCACACAAAAACAAGGAAGCATTGAGACCACTGTTGCTTTCAATCAAAACATAACAACAAATTCGTAACCTTAACAACCAATTTCCAACATTGAATTCCAACAAGGGTCCGGCAAACTTAGGATCCCTTTTGCTCCTCGCATGGAACTTTGATTGGGTCGAATACGCTGCGCAATTGGTTCTCATTGAAACCAGCTTTAATGTAGTTGAAAGCTTTGACGATTTTGAGCACAGGTTCCCAATGTCCAGATCTCTCCTTCAAGGAGTCGTAATGCCTGGCAATATCATTTTCGACATCAAACTCCAGGAGATGCTAATGATCGCCCTGGACAAAGACAACTAAGAGGTTAGTACACCCTTCATCGACCAAGTATTTGATGTAGATATCATGCAGTTCTTGGTAATCTGGTTTCTCCACATGTATCTCGTGCTGCAATAAAGAATTAACCCGATCAGGTTCCTTTTAGCATAGATTATGTGCTGATAGGTAGGAGATCACCATCCAGACATAAACTTACACTAAACCAAACAGGGACCACCCTAAATTTTATACTGGACGACGCTCTCTTATTTTCACGAACTAAGTCAAGCAGCGTATCAACAAGCTATCATAATGTTGACAACAAGTAATTAATAATAGTATTGTTAAATATGCTAATGAATAAATACCAATCGAAAATCTTACTGCATCATCCAGTTGCCCACCGCGTAATATATTGAGGATCTCAAGCCGGCTAATAGACCCGACAGATCCGGTGTACGCTTTAATAAAACTGCAAACAGGGACAAAACAAAAATTATAGTTAGCAACTAACAATTAGCAGCAAGAACAAATCAATAACTATAACTAAAAACCCCTAACCTAAACAACAAATCAATAACCATAACAAAGAACCCGTAACCAT
>BQKN01066913.1:74278-122775 GCA_022839385.1 Asparagus kiusianus
CCCCCCCCCCCCCCCCCCCCCGCTCTTAGGCATCACACCACAAACACCTCTTCGGAGCTCTCCATAAACATTTCGCCCCCCCCCCCCCCCCCCCTTTCGATCGTATCCCATCTCTTTCTCTACAGTCCCTGGTCGAAGTTGCGGTTAGGGTTAGGGTTAGGGTTTCCAGCCGCCGCCACGAAATCTCTCGGGGAAAGGGGCTGGGGGTCTCTCCTGGATGATTGAATCGAGCTCCGAAGTGATGTTTGTGGTATGAATTACCTCTAATTTGGCCTCAGTTTGGTTGTTTTATCTAGATTTATTCTGTCAATTTGGTCTCAGTTGTGTCTAGATTGGTAAATCTTGTGTCGATTGGCCATTTTAAGCTTAACGGACTACGAATTTTTTTGGTAACTGGTGATGCTTAGTAATTTGCAATTTACAATTAAAAAAAAAAAGAAATGAGTATTATTGTTAATTTAGATGATTAAGTAAAGTTGAATGGGTTCTGGTGTTGTATGTCTCTCCATCGACTGAATGGTTGGGAATCTGGAAATCTGTTCAACTTAATGTAAATCTATCGAAAACTCTATCAATAAAAAATCATATATTGATATACATTATGTGTGTATTGTTTATGCATCAAGTGGATGCAAAAATTAACGGTTATCTGGAAATACTACTGAAGAGACCTCTTGATAGGCTGTGCCAATGGATGGTCTGTTAAATTCATTATGATCTACATTTCCTAAGACTAAGACCTCTATATGAAAAATCTTGGCGTTTCTGGGCTTCTAGTCCCTGCTCATGCTATCTATTTAGTTGCATTGTTATTAAACCATTAATCTTGACCACTTGATGCATGAGTAACTAGAACCCGACATTTTTTTTGGTAGATCTCTCAGACAATATTGATTTGGAGGTTGTGAAAATAACTGAGTGGATCATCCAAATTGATTTGGAGGTTGTCATAACCAAGATAATTATGCCCTAGGAGCATTAAGGCCTCTCCCTGTATACACACAAATGGATCATATCGTTATATGCATGAACAAATTACAACTCATGTTTGGAAATTTCTTATTTTTTCAAGTCATAAATGTTTTTGGAGATTTCTTATTTTTTCAAGTCATAAATGTTTTCTTTATCATAAATGTTCAGATAATGCTGTATATATCTGCTGAGGCGCAAAGTGCATGTTCTACTACTTTTGGCTTTTATTCTTGCCCCTTGATATCATTCTCTGAATGGTAGCTCCATGCACCAGGATTTGAAGCTTGCGAACAATAATTTCCATAAAAATCCATGGCGCCGATACGCCGTCAAAAAGAGCTGAATTACCAAATTGGAGAGGTTACTGCATTTGGGCATTCAGATAGAATTTTAGAAGGGACTATGGATAGTAACAATGAGCGTTTCAAACAGAATGCTAACCATTTGAGTGTGGGTTACAATTGCAGTATTGCCTCGTCTAACAGCAGTTTAGGGATTGCTAGGACATGCTTTGACGAACCCCTTGTCATTGGTGATGTAGAAAACTCAACTTCGTTAGGGACGAGTTCCTCCTATTCCTTAAAAGATGCGAGACAGCTACAAATTGCATATTCTTCAATGAATGCTTGTTCTTCTAGTCCTGTGGAGGAGAGCGAAGCAATGAGAAAGTGGAAAGAGATAAAGCAAAATGGTTTCCTCACACATCCAAATGGAGGCGTACCTATGCCAGAGCCACAACATGGAAAACGATCTAAAAGGAGAAATAGGGGAATTGATCAGAAGAGAAAAATGGAATTAATAAAAGCAGAAGAGGACTATAGGAAAATGGAAATAGTAAAAGTGAAACAATGCAATAGGGAAATGGAAACAGAAAATGGGGGAAAGGACTGTTTGAAAATGAAAATAGAAAATAGCGGACAGGAGAACAGGAGAATAGAAACAGCAAAGGGGGAACAGGACAAAATGTTAAAAAATGCTCCTTCAAGTGGATTGCTTTCCCAAATTAGTACTGGGATCATCCGCCGTGTCAAAAATTATGAAGAAGTACATGCCATTTTGGAGGAAATAGTGCGTCTGGACAAGCCTGGTAGGCAAAGAAAAAATGAATCCGTTAATCCTGGAGAAAGTGGAGTTAAGGAAACTTCCTGCTGAAGAAGTTGTCAGAATCAACTTTTTAGTATCTTAATGGGGCATCTTTTCCTCCATTTTGTTAATAGAGAGGAAAGAGAATCATATCTTAAAACTCTGGAGGGAGGTCTTATACTGAAGGTGTTTGCAGTTAAAAGCTGCTTCTCTAATTAATAAAACATTTCCATGGATTTTGATGATATCTTCATGACCCATATATGTGAGCTCAGTTTATTGATTGATTTAAGCAGACCACTTATATACCTTCAGACTTGGAGCAGAGGGTCACATATATAGAGAATGCTTAGCCATGTTTGTTGGGCCATGATGGTACCGTCTATGGTTACTTCGTCAGATACTTCTGCTGAGGCATGTGATGGTGCCTCCAAGGAGCACAAAACATTTTATCTGAATTTACAAAAGGTCATTCTCAGTAAAAGATGATGTAATATACTCTTTAATCATTTTACCTGCCAGTTCATCAGTGTAATACTAGAAGAATTTGGTACAATTTCAGGTGATCAGATCCAGAAAACAGGTTAGTTTAGCATATGCAGGAAAGCTCAAGCATACCAGAGAGGATATTATTTTGGACAGAAAACTTTAGCTTATACCTGGGTGTTTGCGATTTTCATACACCAAGTTCAGCGGTTGGTATTAAGTGTCAATGAAGAAGGACATCAAAGGAGTCTTTCAACGATTTGGTGCAGCAAGAGGAGTAAGCAGGATGACTTTCAGCTATCTCATTTAGCTTCCAATGGTGTTTCTGTGTAGAAACTGGCTGAACATTTCTGTGCTGGATGGATATCTCTATAAGCTCTCTACAATGCCCTATGCGCAGATGAGAGACTCTTTGTAAGTATTGTCAGGACTATGACGTAACCTTCTTAGATTTCATTGAGATACTAATGTGATTATTTTGACATCTAACTTTACTGCTAGTTATGCCCATGGTTTTTTTCGTTCTGTTTTATGGTGTTATGTACTATAAATTACTTAAGTTCTCGTTGAACGATAATATAACTGGGAATGAGATTTGATATCTTTTCTTTTCTGGAATATTTAGAATTCTGTGCTTTAATGTAATAAATATCATGACAAAACGACCGAGAGGAAGATGATAATAATACAACTTCATAGTATCAGTGGAAAAGATATCATAAAAGTTTGTTGTTAATATTGTTTACCATATATACTCAGTTCATGTAATCTATAAATTTTGGATAACTTTACCAATGTATTAAGCATTGAAAAACATTTGAATTGATGTTCATCTGAGGGTTAAAGAATAATCTGAAATTCTGCTCAGCTGTCGGTAAAAAGTCTGAGTGAGAGGGATTATTTTGATATGTTGGAGATTATCTTGAATTCTTGGCTCAGTCCATAACAAACATAGACAAGAAAAAAAAATTCAATATAAGTTAACAATAAAATCATTAAGCGATATCTATTAAATTTAGATGAGACAGTATTAACTTTTTCTTTATAATTTTTTTTAAATATTAACAAGTAATTTGCTTGAGCTCTTTGCAGTTGATGTTTAGCTATAGCTTAACCAGAATAACAAGTTATAGCTAACCGTTCGCTTTTGAGTTTAAAAAATCAATTACTGAAGGAAAATCAAGTCAGATTGGGTTGCTTCATCAGGACCCTCACTATCTACTAATTGAGAGAGGGTCATTTCTTAATTTGAATTTACACAGATGATTTACTCCAATAAAAAAACTTTGAAACTTACTAGTTACTCTATGATTTTCTGCTTCAGCAGTGCAGGATTTTTAAATACTTTGTACCGGGAATATAGACTAAGAGATGTCAAGGAGATGCAACTTCAGGTGCGAATTCAGTCGAAGGAGATTATTTACCCATCACCCATAATCTCCAGGTCTGCTGGTTCTTTTCTGTTTATAACACAAAGCTAGTTCTGCTCCATTGGCGCCCCCCCCCCCCCTGTTATATCTAATATATCTGTTAGAAAAAGGCATCTATCAACTGCCTCGAAGGTTTAATGGAGATTCTTTATTTTCATAGTTGCCCTTGTTGTGAAATATATATTAGTTTACATAGAAATAACCTGATTCCTCTGAATCATGTTGAGTTCTAGTTGGACTAAGTTTAGGGATTGATTTAGGAATAAATCTCGCTCTAACCTCACCTGACTTGGAACAGTTTGATTTTCACATGCATACATTTGTTTTATACTGAAAGTTCGAACATGCTCATCATGAATAATTGTTTATTAGATTGATATAATCTAGACAGTCCAGCGTAGCAACCTGATCAGATGCAAAGTTTGAATCAATGCAATGGTCAACTGGATTTTAGTTAATGATATCCCCAACCTGAATCTGAATTGGTTTCGTCAGGGTTGAGCTTTTCAACTCACAAATTAGGGCCTGAATTTAATTGAACTATACTATATGGAGTTTTTGGTGTGTGATTGGCTTCAGAACCATTAGGAAACAATTGATATTTGCTTGAAGGAGAGAGTATATATAATATAACATTTGCAAAACCTAGATCTAAACAGGATTCACTTGGGTAATTATGAATTTGAAAATTTTAGTAACATTGTTTTACATTTTTCTTTTCACTATGCTGGTTTTATATATACGACAACATTGAGCAATATGAATCTGTAGACAAATTTCTTTTATTTATTTGTTAGGTGTTTATGGCGTTGCCCCTCAGGAGAGATCTAAGTTTTGACATCCTACCTTTTTGTGGATGCATGTTATTAGCAGGTTTAACTCCTTTTATATAATCTGACTGCTGTTTTCCCCCCATATCTTCTGCTATGATCGAAAACTTCTCTCCTGCATCATTGATTGCATGTCTTGTACAACAGTTCAGTTTCTTGTACCCTTGAGCTTTAAATTGTCATTCTGGATTGAGCTACCCTTTAGTTTAGGTGACTGTTATGATGCTTGATCCCCTACACTCTACAGAAATTGTATGACATATCTCTTCTCCCATTAGGCATTAAACAATGAGATAGGTCAATTTAAATAAATTAATGGTAGGCTTTATTTATAAAGCCTAGACTTAAGAGGAAGCTAACCTCAGGAAAAGGCAGTGCCATGACCCATGACCATAGCCTGCACTTATCTAGGATCTTATATCTAACCAGTTACAATAGAGTCATAGACCATGTACTTGAATTTGCTTTGCTCTATATTGATGGCAACCTTTCGATTCTAGTCCAAGTATGTGCTCAGATGAGTTTCATCTTTACAAGTCAAATGTGGTTCCTTAGTTCCCCCCCGGAAGCAAAAGATGCACTTGCTTGCATAAATTTTTTGATATACGACTAGTCATTTTCCAATTATGGTTCAAAAATTTTACATGAGCCATCAATAGAAGTTTATTCAAAGTAGACGCAGTGTGTAAGCTTGACAAGATTGTATACCGTGCTCAAATATTTGAAATTTGAACTAGGTTTCTTCGTGCAACGGAGCAAGGAATGTTGTTTTGTTCATCACTTCTTTTGTAATTTTCTTTTCAAATCTCACAATAAGCAAACGTCAAAGATAATTTCATTTATCTTGCCCTTGCATTCACTTTTTCTGAGAAAGCTTAAGAAATTTTGGCACTGCAAGGTGTAGCAGTGGCAGCAGAAGCTGCTATATGCCCCAGCTGAACCTTGACTATGACATAAGAGAATCTGTAGCCTTTTTTTATCATTTTAGTATTGTTAACAAGGTCAAAGGTTATCATTCTTAGTAATTTAATATTTTTACACAATTGTTTGGTATATCAAGATAATAGGATTAGGATCTGTACAAATTATTACCCAAAATGATCTTGTCTTTTGGAGTTTGAGGAAAGCTTTCTTCACCTAACTCCTTTCTTCTTGTACCTTACTCGTTTCCTTCCTTTCCTTCTAATACACTTCACTACAAATGCTCACTTTGCACATCATTTTATTTGGTATATTTATAAATATCAAAATTTGGATTTAAGCCAAAGCATATTGTTAGGTAAACTGAGATTTCACGCTCATTTGATATTAGAATCATATCTATATCCATCAAAATGACTGAGCTATTGAATAAATCTCAAAACAAATCTAGAAACCAGTTAGGATTGCAAGTCAATGGATTTCATTTTCACAATCATGAAATGCCTAACATAATCACCATGGCTTCTTAAATTTCCCTCACCTTCATCACCATTCTTTCATCAAAAACCTCTCAAAGATGGGTTCTTTGTTGGTTGGTCATGTTGCAATAGGCATTGGTTTCCTACTGACTGGCCTTTGGCATCTCTTCAACCACATCAAGCTCCACTCTCTTCACCCAACAACCTACATATCTCCTCCTTGGTTCCCAACTCCAAATTTTCGATATTTAGAACCAGTCCTGATCTCTATAGCAAGCTTCACCTACATCGTCATGGAGCTCTTCATCTCTCCCTCTCACCATCAACCCTTAGATAATGACTGGAGTATCCCTTCTTATCACCTCCATAACTTTGAACACTCCTCAATCTCCCTGATCTTCCTCATCTACACATTATTCTGTATTGCATTTGACAGAATTTATGCACGTGCCCACCAACGTAATGTGCTTCTTGGTCTGACTCAGGTGATTGCTCTGATTCATTTGCATTCTACTGATCATGTTAGGAGCAAAGGTTATCTGTCATCTTTTACTACTAGTTACCCAAGTTGGGGTATTTTTATATATATTAGTCCCTCAAATCTTCAATAATTCCATAGTAATCCCTCAAATCTCAATAACTGATCATTAGGCGCTCAAATCCTATGGGGTCTTGCAATTTGGTTTCTTGGTGACCAAAATGCCCTTTAGTTACAATTTCACTATTAAAACACATACTCTTTGGAAAAATGTTGTTTCCACTTTGGTATTCTAAAGGTTACGCCTTTTTGACTTTAATACCAAAAAGTTATTTGACACTTTCATACCCTAAAGTTTACACCTTTTTAACTTGGATACCTTAAATTTTTTCTAACACTTTTGTTACGACAAAGTTTATACATTTTTCACTTTGATATCCCAAAGTTTTGTTTTTGACACTTGCCCCAAACTTTAGGGTACAAAGTTAAAAATGTGTAAACTTTAAGGTATCATAATTAAAAAGATATGGAATCTATGGGATATGAAAGTTAAAAAAATGTGTGAACTTTGGGATATTGAAGTGTCAAAAAAATTTTTTGGGATATCAAAGTGCAAAAAGATGTAAACTTTGGGATATCAATGTGTCAAGAAAACTTTGGGGTATCAAAGTTTAAAAATTTGTAAACTTTAGAATGCCAAATTGCAAATAACATGAGCCAATGGTATTTTGGTCATTGAGGACCAAATTGAAATAACACTAAGATTTGAGGGACGAATGAGCAATTATTGAGATTTGAAGGACTAATATGGAATTATTGAATATTTGAGGGACTAATATCTAATAACCTAAGATTTGAGGGACTAATGAGCAATTATTGAGATTTGAAGGACTAATATGGAATTATTGAAGATTTGAGGGACTAATATCTAATAACCCTTTTTTTCATTCTGTTTTATGATGTTATCTAAGGGAAATGGCTGATGTTCTCGTTGAGTATTACTTTGACTTGGAATAAAAATTGAGAACTTTTCTATACTGTAATAATTAGAATTTTATACATAGCTAATAATTTGTCCTTTGAACAAATCTACAGTGTATGGTTCTGTTTTCTTTTACTCTAGGCGTAATTTCTCATTCTGAATTACGGGTACTTCAGTTTTAGGTTATGATTGTCATTGGTTGATTACCTACTTTCCACAAGATATCTCTTTGTCCACATTAGGCATTAAACAATGGGATACTTCAAATTTTAGATTTACTGGCAATGTCATGACAATCGCCCAAAACCCCCTCCCTTTTTAGAATATAATAGGTAATCTGTTACATTAAACTATGTACTTCAACTTTCTTCGCTTTATATTAGATTCACTGCAAGAGGCTTTGCAAGAATATTCTTGGATAAGTTTCATTTTACATGTCAAATATGGTTCTATAGTTTTTCGGTAGCTTGTTGGCACAGCTTTTCTGATATATTTACTAGTCATTTAAATTTTGGTTCAAAAGTTTTACGTAATTCACCCATAGAAGTGGGTACAGTGTGTGAGGTTGATCATGATTCTGTATTGAATTATTTGAAATTTGAAAACAATGTCAAAAAGGAAACATGAATTATATTGCCATTATATATAATCCAACTTAAAATATGTCTGTCCAACTTGAAATATGTGTCCGTCCCCATCATAATCAAGTTCTTTGTCCCCCCGAACAAGAGGGGGGGGGCCCCCCCTTGCTATCTTCACCACTTTGGTTGTAATTCTCTTTTTGAATAACTAAGGAACTTGGTTATGATGGGGAGAAACACAGAACCAGAGATTATGTAGCCTTTCTTGATTTTTGTTAGCATCAAATATGATCTTCATAGTAATTTTATATTATTACACAACCTTTGCTATATCAAGGTAGTAGGGTTAAGGTTTGTACAATTTGTCAATTACTGCCTAAATGATTTTTTTTCGGAGTTTGGAGAAAGTTTTTTTTCCCTTTCACTTATCCCCTTTTTTAACCCAATGTGTTTCCTTTCTTTCCTTCCATGACAATTCACTACAAATGCTCACAACGCAGATCTTATTATATGTTATATTTTTTAAATCTCATACTAGTATTTTTGCACGTGCAAATGCACATGCTGAAGATTTCAACTTTACTTTTTGTAAATTTTATTAGATTGTGATATGATAATTCAACTAGTAAGATATGTAAACGACCTATGTGTTAGATATTACCTTAAATAAATATTTCAATCGTTTATTTAGTAAGGAAGAAAATATATTATAATAATATTATTATTAATCTTCTTTCTATGTTGTGCTAAGTTAATAATTTTAAAAAGATGCATTTCTATATTCATTATTGTTTTTCAACTTATGAAGATTTTAAATACAAATCATATTTTAATATTTCCGAACATGTCAATATGTTGATACCTTCAGTTAAGCTTTGTTGATTTTGCAAAAAATTAGAAAGAGGTAGGAGTGAGTGTGTGGTTGAATTAGAATCAGAGAGGAGGGAGAGCATGTTTGGGGTGTGGGTTGAGAGAAATCCCATGTTGGGGATGTGAGGCCCACATGATTGATTGATAATAGTTATTCTTTGTGAAATTACCAAGCTATCCTTATATTTGAATATGCGTTTCAATTATCCTTCAAAACTTTTTGATACAGTAACTTGGTTTTTAATATAGTAGCGTAGATTTTTGGATTTAAGCCAAACCATTTGAATATGCTTCTCCATCACCATTCTTCATAGAAACACCTCCCAAAGCTGGTCCTTTGTTAGTTGGCCATGCTACAATAGGCATTGGTTTCTTATCCATTGGCCTTTTGCATCTCTTCAACCACATCAAACTCCATTCTCTTCAGACAACAATCTACACATCTCTTACTTGGTTGCCAACTCCAAAATTTTGATACTTAGAGCCAGTCCTCATCCATCATGATCACCACCTACATTGCCCATGAGCTCTTCATCTATGCCTCTAAACACAAACCTTTAGACAATGATTGGATCATCTTTTCTGACCATCTCCACAACCTTGAGCAATCTTTAATCTCCCTTTCTTTCCTCGTCTACGCATTGTTCTGTATTGTATTTGACAGGATCCGTGCTCGTGCACGCCACTCTGACGTGCTTCTTGGTCTGAAATAGGTGATCACCCCAGTCGTGTTCTTTCAAAATCTGCACATCTAGAATTTTACTTGGAATAACTAGACTTTTGTACTTGGCGTAAATGATCTGTCCAAACTTGGGAACAAATATGCTGTGTATTCTGCGAGTTCCTGTTTTAAATGTTGTGACTAAACTAAAGGGAGGAAGATGATAGTAAAACAACGTCATGGTATCATAATACTGTCTAGTGTGAATATCATATACACTAAGTCCATATAAACTATAAATTTTTGAACAGCTTTATCAGTGAATTGGGTGTTGGATGCTAATTTGAAGTGATGTTCAGCCGAGGTTAACGAATAGTTTGAAATTCTGCTGAGCTTTAGGTTAAAAAGTGGGATTAAAAGGGGCAATTTTGATATGCTGCACGACTAGACTTGGTTCATAGCAAACAAAGATAATAAAATAATACAATATAAAATATAATAGCATAAACAACAACCCTAAACTTATTAATCTGTATCTACTAATTTTACATGGAAGTTGATAAATTTTTTCTTTAGAAGATTTAAAAACTAATAGTAATTCACTTCATTATAGAACCTAACAAAAATAGCTACTAATGAGGCATCAATCTCCATAAGAGTGGACATTTCATTACTCAATTGGAATGGATTTTGAGAAAGGAGAAGTTATAGAGATGGGTTTTGCACATGCTCGTTTATTGGATAATTATCATTAGATTGACAATTTTAAGAAAGTTCATCGTAATATCCTAGTAAATTTCCCCTTATCTTCATCACGAGTCTCTCATAGAGTCACCTCCTCTCAAAGATGGTACTTTTGTTAGCTGGTCATGTAGCAATTGGCACTGGTTTCCTACTTATTGGCCTACGGCACCTCTTCAACCACATAAAGCTCCATTGTCTTTAGCCGACAACCTACAGATTTCTTCCTTGGTTCCCAACTCCCAAACTTCGATACTCAAGAACCAGTCCTTATCTCTATAGCGAACTTCACCTACATCACCATGGAGCTCTTTTGTCCCTCTCACCACAAACCCTTACCCAATGACTAGACTATCCCTCACATATCTCCTCCGCTGCATTGAACACTTCTCAGTCTCCCTCTTCCTTCTCATCTATGGATTATTCAATATTGCATTTGACAAATTTCGTGCACGTTCACGTGCACAAAAGACTAACGTGCTTCTTGATCTAACGCAGGTGATTGCCTCTGTGGTCTTCTTTCAAGAGTGGCTTTTAATTCATCTGCATTCAACTGATCATGCTGGAGTTGAAGGGCAATATCACTGGCTACAGCAAATTGTTATTATTGCCTGTTTCATTGCCACAGTTATCGGTATTGGACTACCGAAGAGTTTTATAGTGAGCTTTGTGAGATCAGTGAGCATTGCTTTCCAGGGGGTCTGGTTCATTGTGATGGCGTTTGCTTTGTGGTCACCGGGGCTTATTCCAAAAGGCTGCTTCTTGAAGCTTGAAGACGGGAGAGATGTTGTCAGGTGTAAGGATGAGGCGTCCCTCGAGAGAGCAAAGGCGTTGGCTAATTTGGAGTTCAGTTGGATTTTGGCTTTGATGGTGGTTTTTTCCGTGGTTTTTTACCTGGTTTTGTTCAAGTGTTATGATGTTGAGGAGCATGTGTATGTTGGTTTGGGTAAGGAGGATGAGGACTTGGAATCTCAGAGGAAGTTTGGTGAGTCTGAAAGATGTGAGACCTGGGGTGTTGAAATGTTAACGAGAAATAATACATAAAATTCATGTTGTATATGATATTTGCTTGTGATTGAATGTGTGGAATCAATGGAAGCCGCTGTTAGATCTAGAGCATTACATTACCCATTTTGCGTTCGTTGCTAGTTCATATTTGAAGATGATTTTGCTAAAACAGGCATTCTGGACTCTCTTGAAAACCTTTTACCCCCTCCGGTTTGGTGAGGGAACTTACCCACGATCCATAGTCAAATCTCCGGGTGTAGCTAAGGGGCACCTTCCAACGCACGGCCTCAGATATTCTATAAAATCAAATTTGTGTGGGTGCATCCTAGGAGAGTCGAACCTGCATCCTAGAAGAGTTGAACCTAAGACATTGGAGTACTACTTATAGAGCATCCGTATTATAAAGAACATAAAAGGTATTATAAAGAACATAAAAGGTTTCCGCTAATGATGAAAATGTAAGTAAGAATCAACTAGTTGGAGGTCGGGACTTTACTTTAGACATGGACCGCGGACATAATTTCGTTTACCTAGAGTGAGTAAATTCCATGAGACTGCTATGAATTTTGGAGTATTGTACAAAACTATCTTTTTTTATTCGGGGAAAATTACGACGAACCATTTTAGCTAAACTATCATGTCTGACTATAGTTAGAATAATTTAGACAATTTTTATGTTATGTTGTTTATATATCTTCTATATTACCCTTCTTTCACTCTCCTATTTTCAGTGATGGTTCAGACCATTTACTCAAGCTGTTAACATAGCCAACATTAATTTTCAGCAGTTTTCAAAATTCTATGATTGTTTCTCAAATAAATATTCTGTAAGGTAGTGTTGTGAAATTTATGCAAAAAAAACATTTCTTTTTACATAAAACTCTTTCACGTGAGAAGCCAGGACATCACGTGAGCGCCGTCTCCCTCTTCCCACTCCGATAGAAACGCAGCATCCCTTATCAACACTCCGCCAGCAGCCCTCAAGTTCCGAAGCAAACATAAAAGGGAGAGAAAAAGTGAAGGGAGAAAAAAAAGGCAAAAAATAAAATAAAAATAAAAATGGCGGGAATCAATTCCCTCCATCTTTCTGCAAACCCTCGCCTCTCTTTGCCCGCCTCCTTCTCTTCGAGGTCATTGCATTTCCCAATGAGGGCTCGGGTTCTTCCCGGAATGCCCCTGCGCTCTAGATACCCAAGTAAACCTTTTAGGGGGAATTTTTCTGGTTTTTGAAATTCTGGGTTTCATTTGTTGATGGGTTTTTATTTGGATTTCAGGAATTTACGCGTTTTCGAGCAATGATATCAAGGTGGGTTCCAATATTGAGGTTGATGGTGCCCCTTGGAGAGTTATAGGTATGGCTTTCAATTTTGCTCAAAGTGATTCTGTCGACTCTTTTTGTTCAATTTTTCTACTAAAATGCTAGGAATTTTTAGTGAATAGTGTTAATTATAAGTTTATTTCTCCTGGGTTAAACAATGTAGATTTCTTGTTTGTTGAAAAGTAGATACTTTTTTTTTAAAAAAAAACTGCATAACTTTCTTGGGGAGAAATCAGGGTCAAGCTAGAGTTAATAGGTCTTAAATGGAGCCCAAAAGCTGTAGCTAACCAACTCCTATAGTAAACCCATCACTTTTTCTTATCCTATCTGACATGGAACTATATTCACATATTAATAACCTCAACATTCTTTGCTTCTCTCCTATGTATGATAATGTTGGGATTACTGCCGAGAACAAATACAAACGCCGAGAGAGAAGGACAAATTCAATCACAATAATGGCACAAACACAAACAACCAATTTTTACGTGGTTCGGAAATTTTGTCTACGTCCACGGGAGCGACACAATTAATTTCTTATTAATAACAAGAAATTACAAATAAGAAAGAGGATCTTAAATTTGAGATCTCTTAACCAAATAGCAAGTGATTTTAATTTAAAATCACCGTTCAAACTCTCAGATCTCACAAACCAACAGCAGTGTTTTAACCTTAAAACACTACTCAATAACTCCTCAACTCTCTCTTAAATATACCAAATAAACCCCCTATTCAACCAAACCAACCCCCTTCTCCTTAATTGATGAGAACAGGATCAATTTGGGCTTCACAAATGCAGACGACAGAGAGGAGCTTCAGCTTTGTTCTCTCTCTCCTTAATCTCTGCAGCCGCCTCCAACTGGGGTTTTCAAAGCTGCTCCAAAGAGGCGCTCACGAACAGGGTTTCCCTTTTATAGGGAAACCCTAAGGATCTAGTTGTTCCTAGCTGTCCCCAACCCAAACAAGTGAGCCCCTCAGACCCGCAGGCGAGATTCCAATCGCGCTCGTCAGGCGAGCTCAAACCCACAACAGGCGACCACGCCTCGCCCATCCAAACGTCGCCTGTCGAGCCCTCGCCAGACGAAACCTTTGCCTGCACCTCGCCTACAGGCGAGCATCTCGCCTGCACAAACATCGCCCGCACGACCTCGCCATCAGGCGAGTCAACTCGCCTCCGTGTACAAGTGAACTCGTCGCCCTCGCCTACAAGCAAGCCACTCGCCTCCATCTCGTCCGCAACGACAGGCGAGCTTCCTCGCCTCCATCTCCGCCGTCGCCGTCGAGGTTCGTCGTCGCCGTCGAGGTGAGTACTTCTACAAATCTTCACCTCGGCGAAGTTTTTCTAAATCTGAGCCGACACCAACCAAACCAAATGTCCCACTTCTTGCGTTCAGTACGAAGTGAAACAATTCACGATAACGGACTCAATCCACAACAAGTCAGGAACCCAATCGAAAATGCAAACATTCTCTAAATGTCGGTATCTACTCATCAAATCGGCTGCATCAAAACCGACTGCCTACGTATCATCTTGCCCAAGGAATCAAGCCTCCAAGTAGTTCACCCAAACGGCCTCCAAAGGTCCTCAAACAAATAAAAAAGTCTGCAACTCTTCACCAATGTCATCTGCATCCAAATCCAAATAATCCCCAATTTGTGTCACTTTAGCTAGAATCTCAAACGATACAGTATGATCTGGAGTATGTGGAATAATCTCCACCCAATGTGAAGTAGCATCACCCTCCACCTGTTACGGTGTCCAAATAACCTGATCAACACTCTCCACCTGCCGAGAGTCAAAAGTAACATACCTGTTCAGAACCAAATCAGAAGCTCCCAATCGATAATCAAACGAGCTTCTGAATCCTAAATACGCAATCGGATCAAATCTCACATCCTCGATATGATCAAATGCTGGGTAACCAAACATCCGACGTAACCCAAAATCTGAAGCAGCTTCACCATATCCAAATATACCAAACGCAGCAGTCGGCGACCTATGACTAAAATGATCCAAACATGTCGAAGCCTCAACACCAGAATCAATGCTCGACATCCAACGTCGATCCCCCTCCAGTAAGGAACGACCCATCAAAAACTGTCATCTCATCTCGTCGTCCCCAATGTCTCCACATCAATGAAGTATCTCAAACTGGCATGAGGTCGGTATAAATACAAGAAAAGACCCCTACTAAAGCTAGAACTATGAGTTACCTTTTTGTTAATACACTTCTTCCAATTGTTGTTGACTTCTAGGATTTAAACCAACGGGAACTGGTCGCGACCTAATAATGTCTGGAACAATCACTAACTGCAGAAACCAAATACCGATTACCCCCCAATGATGCCTTCTTGAAAGGTCCCTAAATGCCTGACTGAACACCTCCTAAAAGACCCTCAATCGATGGATAGAAATGCCAAACTCTATCACGGTCTTCTTGCTCATACCAACGTGCTCAAAGGACTTCAAACTACAGGTCGTAGCACTTCTTAACAATCTATGCACGACATAGCCAATCAAATATCCCAGCATCAAACAACGCCACAGTCTAGCCCCCAAAGAAGTCGTCGGCTCTCTATTAATCACTGTGCCCCCAAGAAAATAATACAAATTGCTCCTTCTGACGTCATTCATCACAATCATGGACCCAAATTTGACCTTTAAACGTGCATCCACCAAGGTCACCTTATAGCATGTTGCCTCCAAAGCTCCAAGTGAAATGTTGTTCTTCTTCAACTGAGGAACGAACCTTACTTCATCCAACTCTCGTATCACTCCGTCACTCATCCGAATACGAACGATACAAATACTACCAATAGGACATTCGTGGTCATTACTCATGAGTACGACATCCCTTCTTTCCGATTCCTGAAAACTGGAGAACCAATCCCTCCTAGGACAAATATGATAAGAAGCACCCGAATTCAATATCCACTCAGTAGAGTCGGTAACACAAACTGATGGCAGTGTAGATAACGAGTAGCCCAAAGAATCCGAATCTGAATTGTCGCGTCTAGCCCTGACAACATTCACCTCTGAAGCTTGAAAAGCTTTCCTCTATTCTTCCCGGCTCGATCTGTCAATTTTGGGCATTCGGCTTTTTAATGTCCATCATCTTTACAAAAGACACACTGATTCTTACGAACTCCAGAATGTGCCCCTCTAGACTGCAACCTCATATCACGGTTTGGATTCTTTGCTCTTACGACCAATGCCCCGGCTATAGGCTCAACAGAAGTCTCATTATCCTTCTTTCGAATGTGATAATTCACAAGTGCAGCGGTGACCTCACTCTACGAAAGAGATGTCTTCTCATTAATAAGAGCAAGAACGAAGGTCTTATATTCCTCGTCAGGCAAGGAACTCAACAACAGCAACGTCTTATCCTCATCTTCAATCATCACATCTACATTCGTCAAATCCGTAAGAAGTTTCGTGTAGTGGTTCATGTGATCACTAATGGAGGTCCCCTTCTTCAATTGGAAGCGATAAAGCTTCATCTTCCAATGCAAGTGATTTCAACGCTTTTCGTTAAATACTTGCTCTCTAGGACCTCCCAAATCTTCTTAGCCGAAGTCTCATTCATCACATCATATTTTAGATCTTGAGTGAGACAAGACCTAATCACACCACACGACGTTCGATTTATTTTCTTCCAAACCCTTTCATCAATGTCGTCCGGTTTCCCGTCCGACTCCAACGTATCTTTCAAATTTTACGCGTTGAGCGCATCCAAGACTTCGCATCGTCAAAATCCAAAATTGTTAGCGCCATTAAACTTCTCCATGTCTTTCTTCATAGAGTGGATATTCAAACTTTGGACGGTCTTCACACCGGAAGAACCCTCCACAACTCCATCTTTCTCGGCCATCTATCTCAAAGCACCAACAACCAATGCGGAACAAACGACGAATAGATCCAAACTGATAAAGAGAATTTTTAACTTCCAACTGAAACTCTAACAAGAGCTTCCAAAAGATCTCACCCCCACACGACGGTAGACAAGATCACTAATAGTAAAAATTCCACATTTATCACCAAACGAAGTCCTAGACGAATTTTCAAAGCGATCTACTCCTCCAAATAGCCCAAGCGTAGCTCGGAGCTCTGATACCAATTGTTGGGATTACTGCCGAGAACAAATACAAACACCGAGAGAGAAGGACAAATACAATCACAATAATGACATAAACACAAACAATCAATTTTTACGTGGTTCGGTAATTTTGCCTACGTCCACGAGAGAGACACAATTAATTTCTTATTAATAACAAGAAATTACAAATAAGAGAGAGGATCTTAAATTTGAGATCTCTTAACCAAATAGCAGGTGATTTTAATTTAAAATCACCGCTCAAACTCTCAGATCTTACAAATCAACAGCAGTGTTTTAACCTTAAAACACTACTTAATAACTCCTCAACTCTCTCTTAAATATACCAAATAAACCCCCTATTCAACCAAACCAACCCTCTTCTCCTTAATTGATGAGAACAGGATCAATTTGGGCTTCACAAATGCAGACGACAGAGAGGAGCTTCAGCTTCGTTCTCTCTCTCCTCAATCTCTACAGCCGCCTTCAACTGGGGTTTTCAAAGCCGCTCCAAAGAGGCGCTCACGAATAGGGTTTCCCTTTTATAGGGAAACCCTAGGGATCCAGCTGTTCCCAGCTGTCCCCAACTCAAACAGGTGAGCCCCTCAGACCTGCAGACGAGATCCCCAATTGCACTCGTCAGACGAGCTCAAACCCACAACAGGCGACCACGCCTCGCCCGTCCAAACGTCGCCTGTCGAGCCCTCGCCAAACGAAACCTTTGTCTGCACCTTGCCTACAGGCGAGCATCTCGTCTGCACAAACATCACCCGCACAACCTCGCCATCAGGCGAGTCAACTCGCCTCCGCGTACAAGCGAACTCGTCGCCCTCGCCTACAGGCAAGCCACTCACCTCCATCTCGTCCGCAGCGACAGGCGAGCTTCCTCGCCTCCATCTCCGCCGTCGCCGTCGAGGTGAGTACTTCTACAGATAATACTTGAATTTTCTTGTAGGTAGTTATGAGATTTGACAGCATACAAAGAAGTCTATGATTAGTAGTAGTTGGAGTCGCATGTCCATGGTTGTCTTAATTCCTAAGAGTTTTTGGAAAAGTAAAAATACCTCGAAATTATGGGACTTATACTGCATTGGTTCAAGAGTGTTCAAGTAGTTGGAGTTAGAAGTGTAAGACGTTGCGATATACTTCCAAATTTCGCTGCTACTTAATAAACACATCCTAAGTTCTTTGTGTAGAACTTAGGAGAACTAAGATTGTTTACTCGGTAGTTTTCATTTGTAACGCTTATATGTAACAAATGATGCATGAGCTCTAAGATTGTTTACTTGGTAGTTTTCATTTGTCACGCTTTTATGTAACAAATGATGCATGAGCCTCCCGTGGAAGTTGCTGAAAAACAATGACCATCAATTAATGGATCATAATTTGAATAAAAATGTAAGACTGCTCGTGTGAAAAAAAAAATACAGCAATGAGCATTGTAGTTGCCAATTCAAATTTGTTGGGCATATTGAGAATATATTCATTCAACTCTGTCAAAGAAAAAAAATGGAACTAGTTTACGATGTTATCATAATTTTTTTGGTAATTTAGGCATCTCAATATCACTTCCCTTTTACTATTACTTTATCGATCGATCCATATGATTTGGCATCATAAAACATACTTCATGGAGAATCGGGAAATCATTCAGATTTATAGATGACTTCATGTTTTCATTTGAAATGTTACTTTTCCAATGTTCTTTGTAGAGTTTCTTCATGTTAAACCTGGAAAAGGAGCAGCCTTTGTGAGGACAAAAGTTCGCAATTATATTACAGGGAACACAGTTGATAAAACCTTTCGAGCTGGAACTACGGTATTTCTGATCTTGGACCTAGTTAATTGATATCTCTTCATTTGGGATTCTTTCCATTATTAGATTTCAATATTAAAGTACAGGTATTTAAAACCTGATTGCATATTGTTGCATACACATGTCTATGGCTCTATATGTTCATATATTCATCATACAAACATCAACTTTGACATCCAACAGTGTATTGGCGTCAACAGAAAGTGAACAGTTGTGGACGGATTTTCCATTAAATTAGCTAAATGCAACTTACAACCGTGCATAACTCTTAAGACACAATTAACTTTGAAAAAATTTCTGCAAAACACCGTAAATGCTCTCTAATGACAAAAGATAGAGATAGGACATAACATGGATGCATATTACCACTGCAAGAACAATTATCATTGGTATACATCAAATTGCACTAAACCTAAATGCATAAAATACGAAATTGTTTAGTAATGGGCTAGAATTTTATAACATTATGTTCAAATGTATCATATTATCTGTAGAAGCAACCTGATTCTTACATCAAAATGTTGTGTACAATGATAAATGAGACTAGCAGCTTCACGATTAGTATGCAAACATAGGCAACAAAAAAAACTGTATTGCCATTATGCAACGTACAAAAAGACTGCAGTGATACCATCAGTATTTCCAGTAAAGCGTGAAAGTTTAATTGTCAAAAGAAAGACATAAATTTAATTGCTTTCACAGTCAATGTTTGGAAATTTGTTTCCTATTGGTAGTCTAATCTACATTCTTCCATGTTTACAGAATTCTTTTTATTTCTCTATTAGTGTTGGTTCCCATAATGCAAAACATTGTCTCTTCTTTAACACAACGTTCCTTATTATTGTTTCAGATACAGCAAGCAGACATAGTAAAAGAAACCAAACAATTTACATACAAAGATGGAAACCAGTATGTTTTCATGGATCTGGTATGCTTATTTGTTATCTCACCGGCCTTGCAGTTGATGATTTGAAAAATTGAAAGATATTATTGTGCTTATCTCATAAATAATGTCCTAGCAGTTTTCTTGATCTCCTTTTGTATTATATCAAATCATGTTTATTACTCTGCTGGAAGTGAATCTTGTGATTGGAAAACCAAATTCCTACAAAATATTGCTGAATACTTCTCTTCCTTGTTTCCTCAAATTCCATATCCCATCATTTCTTTCCCCATCTCTTCCTATAAGTAGTTTGCCAAAATCCATGAATTGTTTGTTTTCACTTGTTGATTCCTTAATTACCTTCTGTGTACAATCTTTTCCAGGTCGCTTCTAGTTTAACAAAATCTTTGCACATGGGAAGCAAAGTTACAACAAATAGTAAACAGTAATAGAAGAATATGGAGTAAATTAAGATGAGAGATATCATGATAATCGAACTCTAAGGAGCTATTCCATTCATTTGTTTAGGAAGTTTATATTCAGTAGTAGGAAAGCTTCAAGATGAGCAATTGCTTGAGCTTCCTCATCATAAATTTTCTGACCTTGTTAAGCTACAAGAGAGAGGGTGTAAGATTCATAAGTTTCTTCAAGAGTCAAAATTTACATTTTTGTTGATTGTTTGAATGGAGATGTGGGTGATTTCAGATAACTCCAAACTCATCATTACACCCTAACTCTTATTTTCAATTTTACGAATAGTTTTAAATTCAATCTGTTATTAATGTGCTTTATATTTTGCAGTCAACTTATGAAGAATCTCGATTAAGTGATGCAGAAGTTGGCGACAAAAAGAAATGGCTAAAAGAGGGAATGGACTGTAATTTACTATTCTGGAATGGACGGGTAATTCCTTTATCCATATATGAATTCCAATCTATTAGTTTTTGTTGCATAATTTCTGAAATTACCATGAGTTTTGCAGGTTATCGACTTTGAGCTACCCATCACAGTTAAGCTGGCTGTAGTTCAAGTGGATCCTGGCTTGAAAGGCGACACTGCACAAGGTAACACCATTCGATTTTCAGATAACCTTCTGTTGGAATAGATGGTTATTTTATATTAATTATTATCATCATTTTACTTTTAGGGAAGTTTATAAGTTGTCTCATGACAGCAGGGCCTGTGATGAGCAGAACAGGGTCCAAGTTCTTTTTTCTTTGAATTAAAAAAGAGCAGCACAATTAGTTCATTGAATAACCTTTTTCTCCATCAACACAATAAACTCATCAAATTGTTTTTATTCGTTTTGAGAAAAAAGTTATAATGTACATTTAGTCAACTACTTTTACATTTAATTAACTACTTTTAACCGCTGAATAAGGATTGAGATCTAGAGTTAATGAAGCATATCTCTAGGAAGGATTAGCTAATACTCTCTGTTCTGCTTGCTATAGGCAAATTAGATATTCATACTTATCAAAAATTAAGATAGAAAGAGCAATCCTGGATTTATCATAAATATGTTACGTTGCAGGAGGATCAAAACCAGCTACACTCGATACCGGTGCAGTTGTGAACGTACCTCTATTTGTGAACACAGGAGATGAGATAATGGTTGACACGAGAACCGGACAGTACATGAGCCGAGCATAGACATGAAAAGCTATAGCTTAAGCATAAGCGCAGGAACTGGACAGTATATCAATCGAATATTGATCTGCATCATTTTTGGTTTATCGTCCCCCCTGAACAATTTCTTTGTCAATTTGAATTGTATGTTACAGTCATGTCATCTGAAGTCTTAGTTTAAAGAGGTCCACACAACTCCGTAGTTTGAAGGATGTGCGTATAGATTCAAGTGGTATGATATATGTTTACATCTTACAATTTTTAACTGATGTTTCCTGTTCCGTGCGGAACCGCGCACCTATGTTTCTTTAAAAGACACATTAATCTTACAAAAGAAATCAAATTCCAATTTGACTGTTATATGTTGTTTTAAGCATATATGCAACTGTGAAGAGTAAGAATTTTGGCGAATTTTGGCATTCGTATGGGAGCGTTTGATAATTGTGGCGTTTTTGTCGTTTCTGTTTTTTTTCAACAAAAACAAAAACGCGTTTGGCAATCGGGGCGTTTTTTTTGACTTGTCTCTTTACAAAATCTAAAAATTAAACATTTTTCTCAAAACACTAAAAATGTGTTTTAAGATACCGCTTTTTCATCTAAGCCGCCGCAGCCCGCTCGCCCACCGTCGCCGGCCTGCCGTCACCGCCCGCCCACCGTCGCCGCTCCCCTGCTCGTCAGCCACTCGTCGCCTTCACCGCCGCCGCCCGTCGGCCGACCACCGGCCACCCGCCAGCCCGCCACCGCCACCCATTGGCCACCCGCCGGCCCGTTGTTGCCCGCTCGTCCGTCGGTCGGCCGCCGGCCACTTGCCGCTACCCGCCGGTAGTCGACAGTCATCGTTCGCCCATCGCCCGTCGGCTGGCCGGCGGCCACCCGCCCACTGCCGCTATATGAATGGTCAAACTAGTTTGACCAAAATGGTGCTTTCCAAACATATTTGAAAAAGAAACACCATGACATGATGTTTTTTTACAAAAAACATAAAAAAAAAACACATTGGTTACCAAATTTTAATAACTAAACTATTGAGTTTCCGAGAGTTTTGGTAACTGGCCTTTGGATTGCTTTCTCTAGTTCAGGCTTCAGTCAAAAGTGGACTCACTAATTCTAAAGTTAAATGTGAGTTTCTCAGTTAACTTTTTATTTACTTTTTTGAGTACGTAGTCTCCAATAATCCACCTTTAGCTGAGTTTATCATATTCAAGGCTTCGGGCTTTCAGCTCATGATCATCGATCTCCACAAAGTATATAGCCCCTGACCGTATAAAAGCATGGGCATGCTTATTTTTTTAAATCAACACCATCATCAGCTTTAACTTTGTGTTGCGTGTTGATGCAAGGACTCAATGCCCATCCACTCCCAGAATCAATGTGCTCACCAAGCTCCCACGCGCGTGATGAAAGCTAAAGGGGATGCACATCATGTTGTCTCTTGATCAATTTCTTTCACACTAGATGTGAATAATAACTAGACCCAGACCTCTATAAATCAAGATCATCAGCTTTTGACATTTACTTTTTGTGAATAACGTTTTCACTAGCTTTGTGATAGCAGAATAATTGTGGGCATCTACTGTTCTTATGCTTTACTTTCACAAAGAAAGGAGGCAAAAGATTCCAAATTTCGACTTTGTCACATCATTGGACTTTTAATCCCAAAAAAAAGACTCATTTCCAACTTATTTTCAGAAACCGACCTGGTTTCAGCCTCAGCACTGAAACCGGGTCGGTTTCTGGAAAAAAATTCCGAAACTTCACGGAAGTGAAGTTTAGTAAGGAGTTCAACTCCCGTGAAGTTTCGAATTTTTTTTTTCCAGAAACTGATCCGGTTTCAGCGCTGAGGCTGAAACCAGGTCGGTTTCTGAAAATAAGTTGGAAATAAGTCTTTTTTTGCGATTATTATTGTAAACGGGATTGTTTTGAAAATTTGTCCCCTTTAATGAGCAAGAGCAGAGCACTGATACTACTTGCTTTCAATGTACCAATAATGCAGAATCTCTAAAAAGCCAATCTCATCTCATTTTGAGAAACCTGAAACAGATTGACGATGAAATCTCTGTCTGGCCTGCTAGAGATGGAGAAATTTCTGTTTTAATCCTTCGTTTACTGTCACCGCATGACCTTTTGGTCACTGCAACTGAAGCTTGAGAACTTGATGAGCTCTCTGAGGATTTGAGGATGGAGAAATATGATGATGTTTGGGTCCCGCAAGTGAATCAAGATAGCATCGAACACTTCAAATCAGAGAAAGATCACTTACATCTCAAAAGCAATTATACACCGCAACATTTCATCCTGCTAACACTACTATAGCCCACCTTTTTTTCTTAACAACCAAATTGTATTTCATTCTACCTCACATACAATCATACATCAAAACTTTCAAACAAAATTTGAAAACAACCAAGGAACAACAAACACATGTCAGCTTGAACTCAGTTCGTCCTGATTAGGACATCTGATCATTTCCAGTATCTTGACAACCTCAGCCATCTCCAGCCGATTTGATGGCACCTGAGACGTGCATGTCAGCCCTAACTTCACCACCGGCACCACCTCCTCCACCGGAAACCTCCCCTTGAGCCTACCGTCGACGCAGTCCTGTGCTCTTCCTCCATCCACCAAACCCCTCACCACGTCACAAAGAACCGCTGCACCGTCTTCTTCATGCTCCACGGGCTCTCTTCCTGTGACCACCTCCAACAAGAGAACTCCAAATCCAAAAACATCACACTTGTCTGTTATTTTCACATTTCCGCGAGAAAACTCTGGTGCCATGTAACCTAATTCACTCTGAATCTTGTTGCTCAGAACGTATCGATCCAGCATTGGCAACAGACTCGCGAGCCCATAATCCGCGACCTTTGGCTCGCCAGAGCCATCGATTAGCACATTTTTCGGCTTCAGATTGTAGTGGATTATGTTATGACGGTGTAAATGGGCGAGGCCCTTTGCAGTGCCTAGGATTATGTCAAATCGCTCGTTCCAAGAGAGGGGCTCTGCATCTGAGTTCCCGTGGAGAGCTTTGTGCAAGCTCTCGCCAGAGATGTAGTCATAGACGAGAAGCTGCAGCGATGGAGTCCAGTAATAGCCTAGGAATGGTACAAGGTTAGGGTGGTTCATTTTGCCTAGTTTCTTGATTTCTCTCTCGAACTCTTCTTGAGACTTCACTAGACTTGACACAATGAGCTTCTTGATGGCAACAGGGCGACCATCGGCGAGAAAGCACTTGTAGACCGTGCCAAAGCCTCCACGGCCGAGCTCAGCCTCCTTGTTGAGGATGGCATGAGCCCCGGCGGCGAAATTAATGATATCGCCAGAGAACATGACAAGTTTCCCAGAGTTAGCATCGGTATATGCTGGCGAGCCACTGCAATCACTACCGGGGACAGCCAAGCCCTCAGCAGAGGGAGAACTAGAATTTGAGAGAGCCCGTCGGTTTAGTATAGTTATAGTGACGATGCCAAGGAGAATGACTGCAGCAGCGGCGATGGCGATGATCGAAGAGATGCTCAAAATGATTCTTTTGTGATGCAGGTTAGAGGAGGTGAGAGTGGGGTTACGGTCAGGGCTCGGGGAGGATGAGTTAGGGTTTAGGACGAGGGGTTTCGGGAGGACGCATGATCGGTTGGGAGCAGGCCCGCAGAGGTGGGGGTTGTCGGAGAGGGAGGAGGGGGGGATCGTGACGAAGAAGTTTCCGGAAGGGACGGGGCCGGAGAGGTTGTTGTGGGAGATGTTGAAGGAGAGGAGGTTTGGGAGGTTGGAGAGGTTCGTTGGGAGTGAACCTTGAAGGTTGTTGAAGGAGAGGTCCACGTTCTGCAGGTTTGTGAGGTTTGCTAAGGAGGTGGGTATGGGGCCTGTGAGGTTGTTCTCTGATAATATCCTGTTTGAAACAATTCAGACATAAGAGATCATGTAAACATGTAATGTGTTGGAATTTACGCAAGATATTCAAACAAACATCTAGCAGATAATGCTGATTTAAGAGGGTAAATGAATCCAAATTCTATGCAGCCTGGCAATACCACTCCTAAGATTGGAAAATGCAGATGTATATATGTAAGAGACCAAGTAATGTGTTAGAATTTACACAGGACAAAGCGGACACATTTGTGAACTTAACACCAAAAAACGTCCCTATTCAAACAAAATTTGAAAAACCGACCTGGTTTCAGCCTCAGCGTGAAATTGGGTCGGTTTTTGAAAAAAAAATTCCGAAACTTCACGGGAGTTGAATTCTCATAAAATTTAGCAGATCTCAACTAAACTTCACGGGAGTTGAATTCCCATAAAATTTAGCAGATCTCTACTAAACTTCACGGGAGTTTGGAAATTTTTTTTTTCAAAAACCGACCTGGTTTCAGCGCTGAGGCTGAAACCAGGTCGTTTTTTGTAATTTTTTTTTAATAGAGACGTTTTTTTGGAAATAAAAGCCTAAATAAGTCAGGTTTTGAAAATTTGTCCAATTTACACAAGATATTTAATTATCATGGGTGATTCTCAGTGACAATGAACTTACAGGGAAGTGAGAGAGGAGCAGTTGACGATTTGGCCTGGGATTCCTCCACTGAGGAAGTTCCTCCCCATCCTCAGCTCCTTCAACGAAACAGCCCCCCCAACCTCCGACGGAATGCTCCCGTTCAACCTGTTGCCGCTCAGATCCACCACCTCCACCGCCTTCAGCCCCCCAAGACTCGCCGGAACCGCGCCCGAGAACGCGTTCCATGACAAATTCAGGAACCGCAGCCTCCACAGCTGCTCCCCGACGTCCGCCGGGATCGCGTCGGAGAACCGGTTCCCGGACAAATCCAGCTCCGTGAGGGACCGGCTCCCGACCGCCGGCAGCCGAACCTCTCCGCTCAGCCCGTTGTTCGAGACCGAGAACCTCTCCAGGCCCAGCTCGAAAACCCACGAAGGGAGGCCGCCCATCAGGAAGTTCCCGCTGAAATCGGCCTCCAGCAGGCCGGCGCACCCCCTCATTGACTCGGGCAGGCCTCCGACGAACCCGTTTCCGGAGAAATCCAGCCTCCGCAGGGACCTCAACCCCCCGATCGAATCGGGTACGAAGCCATGGAACCCGTTTGAGGAAACGTCCAGGACCCTCAGCCGCTTCATCCCCCCGACCCAGCCCGGGACCTCCCCGGAGAAGGAGTTCCTCCCCAGCCTCAGCTCGCTCAGCATCCAGTTCCCCCGCATTGAGCCGGGGATCCCCCCGCTCATCGAGTTCCCGCCGAAGTCGACCCTCCTCAGGCCGGTCAGCCTCCCGATCCCGTCGGGGATCCCGCCCACGAGGAAGTTGCCGGAGAAGTCCAGGCTCTCGACGCTGCCCAGCCCCGAGATCTCGTCGGGCAGGGACCCGGACAGGTGGTTCATCGACAGGTCCAGCCTCACGAGGCCCCCGCAGGACCCGACGCTCCTCGGCACCGGGCCGTAGAGCCCGTTTCCGGCGAGGCTGACGTCGGCCAGGCCCCCGCATTGCCGGAAAAACCCGGCGGGTATCTCCCCGACGAGGCCGTTGCGGCTCAGGTCGAGGCGGGTCAGGTTCGGGAGGTGGGCCAGGGCCGGGATGAGGAAGCCGCCGAGGCTGTTGTTGGAGAGGGAGAGGGAGCGGAGGGACCGGAGGCTGAGGAGGCCGCGGCTGAGCTTGCCGGAGAGGCCGAGGGAGGAGAGGTCGAGGGAGGTGACGCGGCGGGAGGCGGGGTCGCACCGGAGGTGGGCCCAGGAGCAGGGGTCGTCGGAGTCGGGGGACCAGGACGAGAGGGAGCCGGCGGGGTCGAGGAGGGAGGACTTGAAGACGAGGAGGCCGAGGAGGTCGGGGTTGGGCAGGGGCCTGGAGAGGGGGAGGAGGGAGAGGAGGAGGAGGAGGAGGAGGGGAGAGAGGGAGCTCATGGCTTCGCTGGGTTTAGAGAGAGAGAAGCGGAGGCCATTGTTGTTGAGTTTGCATTTCTTGAACTCTCGAGCTTATAAAGGGTTCTCGTGGTCGTTCGGTTGTTGATCGTAATAAGCGGGGTGCTAACTGTAATTTGTTTTTTCTTAAGGTTTTAGATATTAGCCCCCTTACATCTTCAGGATCCCATACTAGTCCATCACGTCTTTGGGAAGTGCTTATTAGCCCCTCAAAATCTTACATATAGGTTCCGGCAAAACGGTTATTTGAGTTTTTCTTCTCGATTAGTAAGAAATGAACCCTAACTCAAAGTTGAGCTTCACAACAACGGTTTGAAACATCAGAGAAAGGGATACGTTGGTGATTGCACACGCCGAGTTAGGAGTTAATCCAATGACGACTAGATTTTTTTAAACTTAAATATTGACGGAGGGACCATTTTGTAGACGCTATAGGATTTGAGGGGCTAATGTGTAATTTTCAAAATTTGAGTGACTAACATGCAATTTTAGAAGATTTAAGGAACTGGATTAGCTTTGACCTATCACTACCAAACAGAGATAGATGCTGTAACTACAGAGACATGGATTAGCAAGTTTTTGTTTTAAAAGCAGACAATCAATATTTAAGATCTAAGCAAAGAATAATGATCTATGATAGTTTTGATTAACAACAGCCACCCAAAAAGAGCCAGTATTAAATTCAAACCATCATTTAACCGTGCTTAACTTAATTATTAGTGTAATGTTGAATCATGGAACTCTCCAGGTCTCATGTCATTTTGTCCTTATTTTTTGTCTAATGTTTTTTATTATAACCATGCTTCGATTTTAAACTATACATTTGTGCATGTAAATTAGATTGTCTGAAATTACACAGGCTCGCACTTTCTGTGTAGAAACTGCAACCTCCTGTTTTTGGCCGGAGACCGTTGAAAGACTTGACTAATTTTGGATTTATGTGTTAAGTTATGTTTGCCGAACTAAGGGAAAAATTCTGATGACCCCATTTGTTCGCTAAATATGATAATATATTTCTCAAGCATAAGAGACCGAAAAGAAATTAAAGACAATTATGCCAAAGCTTTGTGATTTGTCGCTTTGCTCGCACTTCTTTTAAATTCATACTACCCCCCCTATCTTTTCACCGAAAAATATTCCTCTATTCATGCTCTTCTCCTTCTGAGTGAAGACTCTAAGATCCAATAATGGCTGCTAAGTTGTTGGAGATGTCATCATTTGCAAAATGAAAAGAGATGTCTTCATTTGCTCTTTCGCTTGGTGTGTATGGCAGGAACGAAATGATAGACTTTTTTCTAATAAAAGGAAGAGATCCCTTGAGCTTTTGAACAAAATTACGACCTTTTCATCCTTTTGGCTAGGTTCTAAAAATATCTCTGCTCGGGTTTTCAGACTGCAAGAAAGGAGGAAAAGGAAGGCTGATAGACTACAAGTTGTTGGAGCCGCTAGGAGAGAGAACAGAGATTTAGGGAACGAGGTGATCCAGCTTGAATGATTTACATTCAATTCAGGCTCAGTTATGAGGATGTTTGTTGGTTGTTTTTTAAAACTTTGATCATTTGTGATACTTTTAGTTTTTGGGTTTTGCTTGTTTTGATTATGATCTTCTTCTTGTGGGAGAGATCTATGGATATGTACGGTGATGTGCTGGGTTATACTTTTGTTTTATAGTCTCGATTATGAATGTTAATACACACTCTTGGTTGGAGGTGTGTATATTTTTTCTGTAACAACCATTTTATTAATTTAACTAGCTGGATTACCTTTGTGGTAATCCATCCTTTTTCTAAAAAAAATAATGGCTGCTAAGTTCAGATGAGAGACGAAAAATTTTCCAAAAATTTCCATGACACGAGATTCCTATTGCATTTCATGGAGGATCATTCATTTAAAAGTATAAACTATTGAAACAAAGGCAAATATGCGTCAACCTTTGGTGGCCAAATCTGCTAAAAAACAAAACAAAATTATTATTCCAATGAGTACTGAAAACTTGACTTCTTGAATCTGCCATTCTAATACTTTTTTTTTTATATAAAAAAATTATGTAGATTAAAACTGACGCAGTCTGGTGCCAAAAATCTAGGGGAACCTTTAGATTTTAGTCAATCATTGTACTCCTGCTGGTCAAATTGCGAACATGCCATCAATGTGGATCCTATAACTTAATCTTCATGAAGAAAGAAATTTAACAAATTAATTATTGTACTCCTCCTGTTTTTTTTTTTTTTGGGTTTGACAAAAAAATTGTATTAATTGCAAATTGACAAAAATATACTTGTCATATTAAGGCCCATCTATTTACGATACTTTAGCCCGAAACTGTCTAAGACTGAAAATGGGCCAAAGCGGGACGTACCCGAATTAGACGGCCCAATTACCAGCATAACGGTTTCGGGCATGTCCGGCTAAAAAGTTAAAAACTGAAAACATCAACCCGACCCGAATCAAGCCCTAGCTAAAACCCCAGGAGCTAAGCAGAGAGAGGAGACAGTGAAGAAAAAAAAATGGCCACTGATGTGGAGACGAGTAACAGGAACAAAGCTTTGATCTTTGCTCTCTGCAAACGCCTCTCACTCGATCCAGTAACTACTCATCGCCTCAGTCTTCTAATTTCTTTTAAAATTTTTTTTTGGGGGCTTTCTTTGATTTATTTCGTGGTTATAAATGGAAAGTTCAGTTGGAGACCGATACAAGTAATGGGTCGGAGTAATTTCGTCGGATTTTTCTTCCGTTATTCTCGGAGTTGATAATTTTGAATTGGGTGTTTGTTATTTTGACTGCAGATTGCTATTGAGTGTGTTCTTGAAGTGTAATCAAGTTTTGAGACACATTTACATTCTTGGGTGATTAATCACATGATAATCTTACAAACAAACTCTTAATTGTTGTAATGGTCATGTACTGGTTTTGATTGGCTTTATGAGGACATCTATCTCATTACTAATTCAGAGAATCATGTTGAATTCGTAGAGCAAATTTTCAAGCGCAAGGGTCGAATCGGGTGATCTTATGAGTTTGTTCTTGAATATTTTGAAGCTATCAGGGAGTGATGTTCCCCTAGCAAATCAAGCTGAGGTATGAAAGTTCAATTTATTCACGGCGTATTTGCTATTCGGATTGTTTTTATTGGTATGTCTGATTGTACTAGCTTGACATCTTGTAACTTTGGTGTCAGGTAATGAAGTGGGTAGAGTTTGCGAGTAATTTTCCATGCGAACCTGAGGCTTCTTTTGCCAAACTTGAAGGTCTGAATGAGGATTTGGCCTCAAGGGCTGTTCTTTTGGGTTCCGGATTTCAACCCTCAGAGGCTGACATTGTTGTATTTTCTGCATTGCACTCTATCGTGGTATGTAATTTCTATTCCATATAATAATGGTTGCTGAGTGTCTTTGATAATCCATGCAACCTTTTTCGTTTTGGTAAAAGCAGAGACCTAGGTCTTGAATGAATTTAGCCTTTCCATCTAGACAAAAGTCATTTTCCTTTTAAAAACCAAGGCCCATGACTAGTGCACCTTTTTTCTAGTTTATGATGAATACCATTTTGGACTAGAGATGGTTGTAAATTTCATGGCGTCGAGTTGTAAACTTCAACAATACATGAACGTCTGCTGACTCAGCTCCAATACAAATTTCAAAAACAGTATTGATGAAATGAAAGTGTGTTATTTAATTTCTTTTATTTTCTGAAAAAGATTTATAAGCTAATTTTTGTAAAAGTATTCATTAACTACATATTTAATTTAATCAACATGCACTTATTTGTGTCCTTGCCTTGTGATGTGCCTCGGAATTTGTTTCATTGTTTCTATTGGCAATGTAATATTGATTTCTTTTGGAAAAAAAAGAGAGGAATATGGAGGACAAAATCTTTAAAAAAGAGCGAGGAGGTTAAGCTTGGAGTTACGTAAGTATTCCACAGGAATATTATGACACCTTTTGTACAAAAAAATCTGAACAAAGGCAGATGCTTGTCAGTAAAGCTTAACAAGTGCATTACATTGATGTTTTATCTTGACTCCATCTAGAATATCCTGCTTTCTTCTTTTGTAATCATATGTATTAGATGTTGTTAATTGAAATATTTTTATTATTGTGTGTACTTTATTATTTATGTAAATATGAAATTGGACCTGGTGTAAGATGCTCATTACTTTCCGATTATTTTTGTACGATGAATAGAGCCATCTTTCTGAAGCAGACATGCAGAAGTACCAAAATATTGTAAGATGGATGGACTACATTCAGGTAGCGTTCTGATATATATTTCACTTTCATTCCTATGCTAAATTATTTCCATGAATGTATATTTTTACCTCATTTTACCAAAAAAATCATTCCCGAGTGATCATTAGTAAGTTTTGAAAGCTGTATACACTGATACCTTTATTTTTTTTGTTCTTTTTGTTCTCAAAAGTTGGCTCGTTGTGTTAACTAATGTATATCTAGGATTTCTTTCATTAAATACTCCTCACATTTGCAAAAAAATATTCATTAAAATACTCCTCACATTTGCAAAAAATAATAAGTGCATGCCAATATTCATAATGTTTTGGTTTCTTTTTTGATTTCTTTCATTGCATCTGCTCCATAATGCAGTAGTTAATAATGTTATGTTCTACTTTTGATAAATGGATGCAGAACAAGGTAGATTTTGGGGGATTGCTTGCAAAAATTTTGGTTAGCCAGCCTGCATTTGAACATTTTGTGAGTTCTCTCCATCAGTTGGACTCTTCACTCTATCTTTGTTTATTATCCCATTTAGGTTAAAGTGAGATTGCGGATAGAATTCAAGTGCAACTTGTTGAGGACTACAAAAGTTCTACTTTTCCTAAGTATTATGTATAAATTTTCTTGTAATAAACAAAGACCCCTTTGATGGTGAATTGAGCAGTGTATTTTTTTCTTCCCCTATGTTCTATTTTACAGAGCTCAATGCAGGTCGATAAGACTACTGTTGATCAGGTGTCAAAGAAAGTTGATAAGTCTAATGCTGATACGAGTTCAAAGAAAGTTTCTCAGGCCTCAAAGGATACAGATAAGTCAGAAGGAAAAGTAAATTCTGTGAAAGGTGCTGCTGAGGTACCATATTCGGATAGCAAAATGTCTATTTCATTAATTCTCCTTTCGCAGAGAAAAGTTTATTTGAGTAATTATACGTTTCTCTGAGTAATTTTTAATTGGCCATGTTTGTTCTCTCATTGCCCAACAAGAATTGATTGTATTTATTGAGTTTTGGCTTGAATGTGGATTTTCTCTATTCATACTCAATATTACTCATGACCAAGAATTTTGCACCAATTTAGAAGGTGACACATCAAGTTACCTCGTGTAAATTTTTATCATCTCTTTTATGGAGCCTTATCATCACAGCAGATCCATTAATAAGGCTTGTAGATGATGATATCCTTCGTACATTACGGTTATGATAAATGTTTTTATATGAGTTTTTTTTTTCAGACAGATTTTCATTGATCTAAACTCACAGTTAGGCAGAGTACTTTTGTCGCATAAAGTTTGTTCACTTTTACTATTGATGCAAGGTTATATGATTTTACATTCATTTTTCATAGGACATGTAGATCTTGTAAACAATATGCATTATCCCTGGATCGCTGCCAGGCTCTTTGGTTTATTGGAATAATCATCCATGTTATCTTGAGAACAACAAAGTCCTCCATTGTATATGTAATGATTTTTATTGTTCTGTGACATATTTAATGTAGTAATTTCCTATTTATAAACTATTTGGTGGCCCAGCTATACAGTTTGCACTTTTCTTCATAATTTGCTATTTCACTATGCTAGGAAGAAAGCTCCTATGCATTGAGTTGCTGCCCCATTATTTTAATCTGTACACTCAACATTTGACCTTCTTTTGGGATGACCGAGAACTTGTTATTGCATCATTTTGCTAGCAGTTTTCCATGAATTTATTTTGTTTATTTTTTTCCTAACTACTATGGATGTGTTTGGAAAAATTGATTGGCTTCTTGAAATTTTTAGAAAAAGACTTCTGGCAATGATAAACCTGCTGTTGAACCAAGGAAGAATATCAAGAGCTCTGAGGAGAAGAACAAGCAACCTGATAAGGAGTCCTCTGAAAAGGATGCAGAAACAAGTATTACTATTCTTAATCTACAGGTTGGTCTTATTCGAAAGGCATGGAAACATCCATCTGCTGATAGGTATGTTTCATGGCTAATATAAAACTAATTTCTAAATTTAATGGCTTTTTGATTTGAGTGCTTTGTTTTGTCCTGCAGCTTAATAGTTGAGGAGATTGAGCTGGGAGATGGTAACACACGTCAAGTTGTGAGTGGACTTGCAAAATACTGTAATCCAGAGGATCTTACTGTAAGAGCTCAACTTTCCTTGCTATCATCATCTAATACTTTTTTCCCTGTGTTATTCTCTTTCAAGATTGTAGATGCATTGCTATCAATTACTGGGTCAAGTTCATTCTCTCTTGATCAATTTTATATGTAATTGATAAATATGGTTTGGATTTTATATGCAGAATCGTCGGGTGGCGCTAATTACAAATGTTAAACCTGGAAAACTACGAGATGTGATGTCTGCTGGCTTGGTAAGTCTCCGTTGTAACTTAGCTTAAATGTTGAATAACTGACTGAAGCAGCTTTATGTTTTCACTGTTGTATTCTAAATTAAAGAAAGGATGACCTATATATCTAATATATACATATACATACTGGCATATCAAACGATTAATCACGACCCGAATCCATATTATATATAATATATGCAAGACATGCAAAATTCAGAGTTATTATGGATCTATCCCAATAGAAGTTGAAGGAAGAATCGAATATTCAGTGATCAAATGATTCATTCCAGAGTTTGATATATGCTCAATACCTTGTCACAATATTCATTGAGATAATAGCAGATTCTTGACTCCCAAATTTCTCCTAGAAGAATGATATCCTAGGGTGCATCAGTATGGGTGCGGGTGCGGCTACGGGTGTGGGTACGGGACATGGTAAGTTTGTAAAAGGTAGGGTACGGGGACACGACTGAAACTCATGGGATTAATTATAGCTCTGAGCTATATATACCCTTTTAAATTGTAGTTCTTAAGGCTGAAATGAACTCGACCCTTATCCAACAAATTACAGAAATGGAAGTGAAGTGTGGAGATATATATCCACAAAATGTATGACGAGTGTTTTAAATTAAACATGCATAGTATAATTGAGTATATGTCAAAATAAATATATGCATCTATTTAAGCAATTTAAAAAAAAATATCGGGTACGGGTATGGGTATGACACATGTTGAGTACGGGTACAGCTCTATATCAGAAGTATCCAGGTAAGCATAGATGTATCTGATTTGTCGCCAATAAGCATCAGTTAAATTAGAGCTCCATCAATGGATTCAATTATTTGAGTTAATCATGAATACTTCATATTGCTTTTGGGAGTAGATATAGCATTTGACGTTTTTGGACTATGATTTGTTGTTGGCACAGAGATCTTTTATACTTCTCATTAACTATGATGTCTTTTCCTACGTGTCCTTATCTGCAGAGCTGAACTGTTCCTTGTTAGCCTGACTGTTAAAAGTACATTTTCCTATTTTTTTACCATCCAAAAGTCCAGTTCGTATGATAATCACTTTTGGGCATTCTACTAATCCTAACGCTAGTGCTTTTGTTATTGATACCATATTGTTTGCGCTGGAAAATTATCGTACATTCTCAACTGTTCTAGTAATCCTAACGCTAGTGCATCTATTTGTTGTTCTTGATTTTGATCGTTGATGGATTGAGATGTTATTTTTGAGATATAGGCTTTTGCCGGTTTCTTTTTTTTCTTTATATGGTTTTGTGATGAAAATTATTACATCACTTATTTATCTTTGGTTTGTTTAATTATATAGTCCACCTGCTCTTAGGTATTATGTGCTTCAAATGAAGACCATACAGCAGTGGAGCCTTTGAGTCCTCCAGAAGGAGCCATCATTGGGGAGCGTATCTCATTTGCAGGGTAAACATGCATAACTTTATATTATTTTATACAATGGACAAATTAAGTTTGAGAGAACATACCCATATCCTTTTCAGTTCGTTAATCGATAAGTATATTTGGCAAATGGACTAATTGGTGTCCATTTGAATATATCTATATTTTTTCATTAGTTGATAAGTTTCTCTCTGCATATGAATTGTACTTTTATTCTATTCTTAGAAACCTATTAAGTCATCATTGGGTACTATCCGAATCTAGCACTCAACTTTAATTGCTGGCTTTACTATCGGAATTGCTTACCAACTTAGTATCAACCCTCAAAATTTTCATCTGCGGCTATTGGAATTTGAATCGTCGTTAAACGTTCATGTGTTTTGCTTGTAAAACTGTAATTGAATTCCTTGAAAAGTGAAACTCATTTGCAATTGCTTACTTGAGTGGGAATAGCTGCATAATGTTGTACTTCCTTACTGTCCCTTGAAATTGAAATTCTTGTTGTGATTATTTGTATCATGGATTTAGGTGGATGGTAGTTCAATTGCTTTGTGCTCTTGGATGTACTCTTGCAAATTTCATAATGTTTTTTTGAACTGTGGACATGCTCTTTTATTATAGGTATGATGGGAAGCCAGAAGATGTTCTAAACCCAAAGAAAAAGCAGTTGGACAAGATCACACCGGTATGCCAATTGTCCTCGTCCTTGATATTCTGATTTATGTAGAAATGTCTTCGATTATGTAGTCTACTGAAAGTGAGATAAAAGATTGTTCACAATTTTCACACCTTTCTATTTCCTAAGAAACAAGTGACATACTAATGATTTTTTATGCTTCATGGATGTTTATGGGCCTTTTTTTTATCTTTACGTAAATTGTTTGTTATGGATAGGGCACTTTTCTCTACCAACATCTATGTCATCCAAGTAATAATAGAAATTACCACTGGTTCTTGCCTCAACTTTAAGAACATGGCTTGGGATTATGGAAGGGTGTTATGAACTTTACGTTCAAAACAAAAAAGGAACGAGTCGTGGTCACTATTTAGGAACTATTCAAGAGGTACAATTTTTTGAAATTGTGAAAAGATTTTTTTAGAGGCAACTTGGGAACATTTACAACATGAAATTGCAGCGAAAATGTAATTTGGATTACTGAAAATTCCAAAATTTTGCAATTAATTCTCAGAAAATTGGTCCAATGTCTCATAGGATTGGATCCTTGTTGGATAAATATATTGATCAAGGATAAATATATTGGTCATAGGCAAACATATTACTGAATAGAGATTATCTATGTATACTCCATAAGCTATCATTAGCTTTGAAAACTCTTCTTTTTGCATTCAGCATTTGTACACGGACCACAAGGGCATAGCAACCTACAAGGGAGTCCCGTTCATGACATCCGCGGGTCCATGCACATCTTCTATCGCGAAGGCAAGCATCAAGTGAGAGCATGTATTTCCCCGAAAAGAAAAAAAAAATTTAAAAAAGAAAGTGTCTTTCATCCAGCAAATTGACCCATTTTGAGAAGAAGATGAAAGTGATGCAATTTTTATACTGTTGAGTTGTAGATTGTACTCTTAAGATCAAAGAGAAGATGTAAAGAAGATATAAAAGATTTGCTTCTTACTACTAGTATTTTGCTTGCGACTCCTTTGGCTTTTGTTCTGTTAAAAGCACGTGGCATCTGTTTCTGCCTTGCTCCTCTCTGAGAGGCACATGTACTTTGCTTGGCTACGGAGTTTTAGAGGTTTTGCTGGATTGGTCCTTTATTTGATATCTTGTGGAAGTTCTTTGCTTGCATAGTTGGTTTTATTTTTTATTTTTATTTTACTTAAAACACTTTGTTCTTTTAGGTGTTAACCCTTGTTGTTATAAAGGTTGAGTAGGGTACGCAGATCCTTATGTCTTTCTTTTTATTATTTCTCAAAAATGTATAAGATGAGGTAAGCTGGATTTATTTTTTTTCCCAGAGAGAGTTCAGACGCAGAATTCTTACAACGCTGCTTAGAATACAGATCATGATGGAACATTGTACATGCGAGCAAGATGTGCTGAATCATAAATGGGACGCGCTTAGAATACAATACCCCGCATTAGGGATGTACAGTTGTAAGCTTGAGGATTTTTTTTGGCGAGTTTAAAGTTACAAACGGTTTATCTAATTTATCAAGATTTAAATCATTGCCGAAGATAAAATGATTTAGTACTAATTGATAAATACTTAATCTCCCTCATGGGCCATTAAAATCTTGCTTAGAGCCTGTCGGTTTGTATAAGAATAGCTATGGAGGAGTTGAAGTAAAGAAAGTAGATATTACTTATGCTCTTCCGAGCAAAAAAAATGTTTGTTTAGCTAGTTAAGCTATTTCTAATGCTAACTTAAACGGTGACACTTCCTACTTTAATTTTTTTTAAAAAATAGTTAAAAATTCCACTACTTTAGACTTGGAGTAGCTCCGAAAGTGTAGGCTAAACATGAGCCAATTTAGGAATAAAATGAAATTTTGCAGTACACGGATATTCTCTACTTCTAAATAATAGCAGTTCAATACCTCTTTCTCCTTGGCTCTTTGCAGGGTTGTTTTTACAAAAAGCCAGCCGGGCTCTATAACAAAGCAAATAATTGCAAAAAACCTCACAAAAACCTCCCACAAATTCCTCGTCCTTCGACCGTTCCGCCCTCAGAAGACACGTCCTTTGCAAACGTTTTTCCAGCCCCCAGCGATGGCCGCCGCCGCCTCTCTCCTCGCCTTCGCCCCCCTCGCTAACCCTAACCCTAGCCCTAATTTGAGGCTCAGGCCTCCCATTTCCCTGCATCGCTTCCCCTTCTCCTCTCCCCGCTGCTCCCACTTCAACGCCCTCAAGTCTCGCCGCCTCGATTCGGGCCTAGGGTTTCTCTCATTCGATCTAAGGATTGGGGGGAGCTCTTTGATCGCCGCTTCGTTCGATGAGTCGGTGAGATCTCCTCTCTCTCTCTCTCTCTCTCTCTCTCTCTCTCACTCTCACTCGATTCTATCTCGTTCAGTTAATTTTGGTTATGTTGATTTATGTCTCATTAATTATGGAAAGTTTCCTGTTTCGATATTATTATGGCAATATTAAATAAATTGTAGCAAACGGTGTGTGCTGCATTTTTTGTAGGAAATCAAACTTCTACCATTGTTTTTGAGAGAGAGAGAGAGAGAGAGAGAGAGAGAGAGAGAGAGAGAGAGAGGTGAATGATTTTACCAGTGCAAAATCAGTGTTAGCGTTCGGCTGTGTTGGAAATTGGGCCCTCGTGAATACACTGACTGGACAGCGGGGTGAGCCTGGATACGCCCTCTGATGGATGAATGAGTATCTTTCTAAGGTAGAAGAAGATGATAGAAATGTAAAGCGGCTAGTAAAACCCTAGAGTGCATTAGGTTAGAGAAAACTGAAAACTACCAGTGGTCATTATTGTTATTATTGCCAGGAAAACGGTTGGATGAACGGGGGGAATACATGTGTCGGCATCCTCCATATCAGGAGGGTTGTTTAGTGACCACTGTCCTTAATTCCTGGAAAAGGTGTGACGACAGGATGGCAGACACGTGTGCGGAAGAATCCCACCAACCTGGCTAACGATTTTGTCGTAGGGCCATCGAAGGAGCTCAGAGCTTGGGGTTATCTTAACCGCGCTGTATATTGAGGTTTTATGGGCCGAGCCCTTTTATGGGGCTGCTCGAACGCAATTGGGGAAATTATTATTGTTAACCACTTTTACGGCATCTTTGTGGGGGTACGGTATATTTATTGCACAACATGTTAGAAATTAGTTTTTATTTCTTAATTTCATTTTCTGGAGGCTGTAATTCTTGCTTCCATTAGGTGGTGCAGGATTTGTTGAATTTTCAACTTGTAAGTTATTTCCGCATAACTGTACAACCCCTTTATTTTTCGGTTCTCTTTTATGTGTATGTAAGAGTATGATTTTAAAAAAAAGTTAAAACCCATCCTAATGTTATTTTATTATTATCACCATTTGCCTTATTACTATTGCAAGTTTTGGTGCTGGGTAAAGGCAGCGTACGGAGAGTGTTACTTTCTTAAGACTTGAGATTTCAACTGATAGTCTAACACTTCAAGATCATGAATAATTTAAAAATTAGAATCGAAAATGTGTTCAGACTTGCTAAATACATTGAAGACCTCATGTAGGAATCAGTAAATTTTATATGAAACAAAGAGAATGTTGGTTTTATTTATCAACGGGATTGACATATCAAGCTGAGAAACTTAAATCAACCAGCTGATTTGACATTTTGCTCCTTGCAACTACATATGGTGGAAGCATAGGCACATAAACCGTTATTTGGAAATTATGTTGAGTAACAAGCGCAGAGTGTACCTTCTTTCTTTTTTTTTGCCCTTCATAGAGTTAGCATTGTTTGAATATTGGCCTTCGTTTTCTTTTTGTTTGTCAGACAAACCCTGATATTGAGGTGGAGAAAGACGAGCTTAAACCAGAAGCTAACAAAGCAGAGGAAGAATGGAAGAAAGCTTTAGAAATTTTTAAAGAGGAAGCAATAAAGATGAAGGCAATGTCAGAAGAAGCATACGAAGCATACTCCAAACAAGCAATTGTTATGCTAAATAAAACATCTGAAACACTGAAGATCCAGGCTGAAAAAGCAAGACAAGATTTGAATGTCATAGCCAACCAAATAAGTGAAGAAGGAAAAGTTTATCTTTCTAAAGCAGCAGAGGAATCTCCTGAACCAATAAAGGATGTTGTGGAAACTTTTGCTTCTTCCACCAATGAGTTGAAGGAAATATCTGCTGTTAGAGATTTTCACCTTGGGATTCCCTATGGTAAGTATACGTACATGTGTAAAATATATGATTCCGTGCTTGTAATTGGATGAATAGTTTATCCTTTTACTATTTTGCAATGAATTTGTATCCTCTCCACTACCAAAAAGTAGCGGAGAGGCCACTACTTTTAATTCCTAAAGTTGATTGTTTAATAGATGATTGAGATTCGATCCCAATGTGTTACTTATCATACTCCCATATGTTACACTCTTTCCCATTTTGCACTCAAGAGCATACTAAAACCTAAATAATCAACGGTTGAAATAAAGCGGTGGTCTCTCAACTATTTTTTAGTAGTGGAGAGGATCAAAATCCTCTTGCAAGTCTTTGGGGTTAAACTTGCAATCATTTGATTTTGGGCATTTATATGGGCTTATTTCAATGTTAATTTTTACACGAACTGTTTATTCATGTAGGTGCTTTTCTCTCTATTGGAGGCTTTCTTTGGTTTATGCTGACTGGAAGCACGTCAGCCATTCGCTTTGGTGTTATTCTTGGCAGTGCATTACTGGCCCTGAGTGTTGCCAGTTTAAGATCATGGAAAAGTGGGCAATCCTCTGAGCGGCTTTTAAAAGGACAGGCTGGTCAGTCCTCTCCTTTCACTTGTCTTTTCTTTTACGACTAATATCATGGAAATGCGGTCGTCATATGATTTCGCTACATTTTTTGCTTATGTTCAATAAATATATTTAAGAGCTGAGGGATTTACTTCTTTCACATAAGGCAACCAGATACATGCTAGATTATTTTGAGGTTGACAACTTCAAGCTCCTTTTTATTTCAGCCAAATATCGATCAATCTACTTAAGTAATTATAGTGCATCCAGATGGGAGTTGTCTAGCTCGACCTGATCATAATCCAAACATGTTAACAAGGCTGGGGCCAAATTGTTGTAAAAGTTTAGGTTTAATTTGGGTTTTAATTGGCATCCAACACTATCACATTTTAGTTTCTGGGCTACGTGTCGGAACAAATATAGGAAAGAATTGTTCAATTAATTTGAAGAAATAATTAATTTCCCTAGAAATCGAACAACTATTTGAAAGAACCAAAATTGATGTAAATAGGATTTCGCTAACTTCTTCTATCGATAAGACTTAAAAATGCTTTCAATTGCATAGTTAGATTGAAAAGAATATTGCTATATATGATTTAATCTTTGCCAGTGCCTTGTTAATTCCTGGGAAGAGTGCTGAAAATAAAATGAAATGGACGCTCTTTGTCGTATATGCTGTTATCATCCTTCAAACTGGTGATCATCTTTTGATCAGTTTAGTATTTGGCCTAAGAAGGGTCTAAATGTCTAGTTCTGGAGTTGTTATTTTACTGATGATGGTTTATTTCTTTGTCATATTGGAAAGAATAGTACAGCCAATTGTTTAGAGTTGAGAGGGTAATAAATTGGCTAAATGTGCAATCATAACTTGTCAAAGTGCATACTATTCTGTGGTCACTCTGGATCCATCAGTTCCTGTAACTCTAGTGCTTTAGATATGCATTCTTTTTCCTGAGAAAAACTTCTCATCTTCTGGTTAACACTCTGGTGCTGCAGCAATTGCGACAATTATATTTCTAAGGGAATGGCGTCTGTTTTGCCAGGTAAGGAGAATCTTTCAGCCTTCAGATAATAATGCCCAAAGGTGTATATGGATTTTCTAGGAAATTGGTAGAAGGTTGGTATATGTTTTTGATTATCTGCTTATTCTTGCAGACACGATTCTTTTCAACTGGATTGATGACCCTTATAAGGTTTGCACTTCAAGAACTTCGTGGTGATGTTTGATATTGCTCGAAATGCTTGTGTATGCATTGCTTCCATTGATGGGATTAAAATGTTGCATCTTTCATTGATTTAACAATCAGCATCTAGTCTGCAGGCTCGCATAGGCTTCAGAATATACTGATAGGCTAACATTTTTCCTGTATTTTATTTCTTCTTTACTTGAAATTGAATTTTGCATATCCAGTTTGGGTAGTGCGTTGTTAGATGCTGAGCATGCACCTTCTCTTATTTTGGCATTTCATTTATCATCTTAGGGGAATTTATCCTGGAGCAACTGACCAAATTGAATGCACTTCTAATTACTTTAGTCAAGCATGCAGACAAATCAAAGCCTTTTGTCCCTTGATATCTTCTGAATTGCCTTAAACATCTCTGTGGTTAGAATATTCATATATTTATACGGAACTAGTAAAGTGCACGTGCGTTGCACGTGGGTATACTTGTTCAGTATTGAAAATTTTTAAATGTGGACCGTAAAATGATGAAGTGAATCGATGATTTAGATTTTACCAATATTCATGTAATTAAGTTGGTTTAGATTTTACCAATATTCATGAAACCCACATAAAGAACGTAATAAGAGATTTATGTGCTAGGATTCTTAGATAATTAGATTGGCCAATAGCTGGAAGACTTGAACTTATAGGGTAATGAGACCAAAAAAAGAATCAATTCATGTTTCAAATTTAATTACCTTATCAAAGTCTATATTAATCATCAGCATTTAAAGCTGAAACAAAACATACAGACATAGAGGGTTAAATTTACTAAATAGCAGATACCCGATGTGGATTAATAGAGTGAAAAAAGTATAACCCTAGGCATGAACAAACTTATTATGTAAACACAATAGCAATATTAAAAGATGATCTAATATTAGAGATGGGAGACACATTTTTGCTCAATTTACACTAAGGTTCAAGCTATTTAAAAAAATGCTAATTAATAAGAGCTTTCCCAAATAAATTTCTTAAACTTAAAACTAAAATTGACATGTTTGAATGATGGAGATATATCATGCGAAGGGACTTGTCACTTGTTGAAATTTCGTGATAATTACAAGAGAGACTGATTATGTCATTCATATGCATTTTATCAATCTCTAGTTCACAAGTTGGCACTGAATCATTGCGATAGCATTTCCATAGAAATCCATTCCATCTTTAATGTCATCCCAAGCACTTCGTTTCTCAAAAATAGAAGTCAGATGGTTGGAAGGAGAGGAAGAGAGAAATAAAATGAAAAAATTGTAACATATAAAATGAGTAATTAATTAGAAGGTAAAAAAGCCAAAGCTTAAGAAGATATTACTTTAGTAATTAGGGTTTATTTATAATAAAAATATAACATTTATTTTGGATGCATGTAAATATGCTAGTTGTAGTATTTATTTAATGATCCAATAATTATATAATTAATACTATATATCGTTTTCCCATTATTCCTTTAGAACAACATACGTCTCTTATTATACCTACCAAAAGATGTTTTTATCTTAAAAGACTAGTAAAGTGCACGTGCGTTGCACGTGAGTATACTTGTTCAATATTAAAAAATTTAAATGTGGACCGTAAAATGATGAAGTGAATCGATGATTTAGATTTTACCTATATTCATGTAATTAAAGTTTTTTGTCTGAAATCATGGTAAGAAAGTTTATTTTGTACTTTTCACTGTAACATCAAATGGATATTGTGTTATTGAGGCGCGCGCCCCGGGCGCGCCCCGGGCGCGAGGCGCTTCGGCCTGGGCGAAATGCGCCCCGCACGCGAGGCGGGGCGCTGCACGCAGCGAGGCGCGCGCCTCGCGTGCGCCTCGCGTGCGCCTCGCGTGCGCCTCGCTCGCGCCTCGCATCTGTGTTATGCAACATACTCTTTCTTCTATTTTTTTTAAAATAATTTACATAATTACATATTTATATCATGTAATATACTCTTTCTTACTAGTTGCTAATTTATTTTTATCTTTTCATGTTTAACCTATTAAAAGGAAACAATAATTAGTAATTTAGTATACTTGTTTGCTAATTGTAACTTCCTTCTCTAATTAGCATGCTAACTAGCAAATTATGAACATGTAAATATGTAATTATTATATTTATTCTTCATCTTTTCAAGCTAAGTAGCAAATATCAATTAAGAATACTAACTAGAAAATTATGAACAGTCATGTTTGTTAATTATACTTCCTAGTCTTTTTATGTGGTAATTTATAAACATATGCTCATAATTGTTAATCACTTAATTTGATGATTTAAATACATGTTTCTGATATCTTTTTTGTTACTTTAAAAATTCAGTTAGCATAATTTGATGATTTAAGTTGATATTATCATAATTTTGGATGTATGTAACTAATATGTTGCTTATATGTTTCTATCTTATGATGTTGGCAAATATTAGTTTGAGTTATGCGCCTCAATTAGTGAGGCGCGCGCCTCGTTGTGCGCCTTGCGCATGGTGCGCGTAAGGGATCTTTGCGCCCCGCATTGCGCCTTGCGCCTCGATAACACTGGATAATACAATTAGCCTAATGCATTCCTAATCGTGCCCCTACTTCAGGATATTAATATCATAGATTTTTTTGATACAATGTGTTTTCAAATTATACTGTGAAATACATTTAGGGGGTTGAATTTTAAAAATATTTAATCTAATGAGATTTTAAGATACATTTATTCATTTTAGTCTTTTATAATACATTTTGAAATTTGAGTGATCTTAATGTCTGCAAAAAGAAAACTAATCACCAAATTGATTGTACCAATTTAAATTCGAGCTTTTTGTTTTTAGGTCCATTTGTTTACCTAGCTTTATCTTTAAACCCAAGAATTATTAGGTGTATCTTTAAACCCAACTTTTTTTTTTGTATTTATCTTTAAACCCAATTTCAAAATATAATACTCTCATATGTGGGTCCCCCTATATAAGGAAATTAGGTTTAAAGATAAATACAAAAAGAAAGTTGGGTTTAAAGATACAACTTATAATACTTGGGTTTAAAGATAAAGCTAGGTAAACAAATGGACCTAAAAACAAAAAACCCTTTAAATTATACCAATTTGACTCATTTCTTCAATAATCAAGTTTCAAAACATATTTTTAAAATTCTAATTGAATTATAGAGGAACATACCATGCTAACTGTTGACATATTAGTATTATTAGGGATTTATTTGTAAGTTTTGTAGGGGCCTATATAAAGCCCAAGAGATCTCATAATGAATTAGGGTTTTCATATTCTATATGGTATCAGAGCCGCCGCCATCGAAACCCTAGCCGCCGCCATCACCCCCTCTCTCATCCGGCCGCCCACCACCCCCACTGGAAAGCCCCCCTCCCCTCTTCGGAAATCCCCCCCATCGGAAATTGCAGCCCCTTCGAACCCCCCACCCACCGGATCAAAATCCCATCGAAAAAAACCCCCTTCGAAACCCCCTCCCCCCTGTTTTCGGGCCGAAACCACCCCCCCATACCCCCCCCCCTCCGATCTCAAACCCCCCTGGTCTCCGACCCCAAACCCCCCCCCTTTTGTTCTCCGATCCCACAACCCCCCCCCCACACCCCTCAGACCGGAACCCTCCCTCAGACCCGAACCCCCCCTCAGACCCGAACCCGTCCTCAGACCCGAACCCCCCCAGACCCGAACCCCTCCCAATAACCCTTAGACCCACCAAACCCCCCCTCTCTCTCCTGTCCGATCCCGACCCAACCTTTGACCGCCCCTTGCTGCGCTATGTCGGACCTAGAGTTTGACATGGGTTCCCTCGACTTAGTCCTCGAACTGATGACAGGAAAAGTATATATCTCACATCGATGAGATATATAACTGGTTTTTGATTCTTGTTTCCTCTGAGAAACGAGAATTTGGTTGAGATCCTACTCTTGTTGTGCAGCAGAGGTGTTGCCGAAATTTTACTGCACACAACAAGGGTCGGAAGAGAAGGTGAACAGGTGGTTGGTCTGAAGCCTTTTCGATGGAGGAGATCATCAAGAAGTTGAACCCCGCGGAGGTATCAACTTTGATGAAGCTAATGAAGTTGTCGGCTGATGAGAGTGCGACAAAACCATCGAAGAAGTTGGAGCTTCCGACCATCGATCTGAAGCTTGATGGCCCGAGTACTTACCTGAGCTGGTCACGGCGGGTGAGATACACCCTTGCAGGGAGGAACCTGGAGGGTTACTTGACAGGAGAGGCGACAGAACCGGAGAAGGACTCGGAGGGAAGAGATGAGTGGAAGTCCACTCATATGTTGGTGTACATCTGGCTTCTCAACTCGTTGGTCCCGACGATCGCCGCCACGGTGGATGGCATAGAGCAGGTGAAGGACGTCTGGGACAAGTTGAGGAGGACATATGATGGAGTGGGGAATAACCTGCGGGTATTCCAGATTAAAGGAGAAATCGACGCCACAGTCCAGGGCGAGAGGACTGTACAGGAATATGCTACAGAGTTGGAACGCCTGTGGCTGGACTATGATCATTTTTCTCCTAGGGCTAGCTGCAAGGACCCGGGATGTAAAGAGCGGGAGGCCTTTCTACAAGAGAGGACTATGGTGTTTCTTAAAGGATTGACATCAGAGTTCGCTCAGCGAATCGCATTGTTGCTAGCTCAGCCGAAGATTCCCACGCTTGAGGAGGCTGTCTCTGCTATGATCCAGGAGGAGACTCGTATTCGGCTGCAGGCGGGAACAAGTGGACTTCCGGTGGTGAAGTCAGCACTGGCAGCCTCTAGCAATACTGGATCTAGGGGAGAAACTCGACAGTGCTACAACTGCGGTGCGGTGGGTCATCTAAGGCATGCTTGCACCAAACCACCCAAGGAAGGAGATTCGGGTGGACGTGGACAGTTCGGAGGTCGTGGTCGTGGCCGTGGGGGTCGACGAGGTGGAAGAGGAGCAGGGAATCGGGCGAATCTGACGGTAGCAGAAGAAGAAGAAGCTGAGGTGGTCTTTACTGAGGAGGATCGTGCTCTCCTGGCGATACTCAGGAAGAAGCAGCAAGTAGCAGGGGATGGAGACTTGAGGAGTGGGACTGAGGAGGCATCCACTTCGTTCTTCGCTAGAGACAATACTGCTACCTATGCTCATCCGACCAAAGGTACTGATGACATACATGCTCTTGTTTCTATGTCTCTCAACAGATCATCAGAATGGATTGTCGACTCCGGTGCGTCTCGGCATGTGACAGGGAATGCTAATGAGTTCTCATCATATATTCACTTAGCATCACCTGATAGTATTCAAACAGCTGATGGTACATTTCAGCAGGTGGTTGGTAAGGATACAGTCGATTGTACTGGTTCTGTAACTTTGTCCAATGTTTTGCATGCTCCTTCATTTCCAGTCAATCTTTTGTCCATTAGTTCTATCATTCTTCAACTAAAATGCATTGTTTCATTTGATATTCCCAAGGTGATTTTTCAGGAGAAGGGGACAGGGCGGAGACTTGGGACTGGCACATGGCATAGTGGACTGTGGTATCTGGATCGTGAAGGGCTGGATTCAGCATTGGTGTCAGTCATAGAGGAAGCTGGCGCAGGATCTAAAATGAGTGTTGAAAATGAGTTAATGCTTCATCATCAACGTTTGGGACACTCATCCTTTAGTGTTTTAGGTAGATTGTATCCTTCTTTATTTGAGAAAGCAAATAAACAGAAACTTGTGTGTGATGCATGTGAGTTTGGAAAGCTTACTAGAAGCTCTTATGTTAGTTCTGGTCATAGAAGTTCTCATGTATTTGACTTGGTACATTCAGATGTTTGGGGACCTTGTTCCACAAGTTCTATGAATGGATACAAGTATTTTGTTACATTTATTGATTGCTTCTCTCGTGTTACTTGGTTATACCTCATGAAGAATAAGAGTGATGTGTTTGGGTGTTTCCAAAATTTTCATAGGACTGTTCAGACTCAATACGGAGCAGTGGTGAAAGTATTGAGGTCAGATAATGGGACAGAGTATACCAATAGAACCTTTAAAGAGTATTTGTCAGCTCAAGGAATACATCACCAGACGACCTGTCCATACACACCAGCTCAGAATGGGGTAGCGGAAAGAAAGAACAGACATCTTTTAGAGGTTGCTAGAAGCATGATGATCGCTATGAATGTCCCAGAAACATTATGAGGGCAAGCAGTGTTGACCGCGGCAGCACTAATCAACAGAATGCCCTCGAGAGTGCTGGATTGGAAGTCTCCGTGTGAGTTGTTGAAGGGAGATAATGGTGGGCTTCTTCCACTCAAGGTGTTTGGTTGTGTGTGCTTTGTGAAGGACAACAGGCCGTCCGTCGGGAAGCTTGCCCCTAGAGCGGTGAAATGCATCTTTGTGGGATATTCTGCTACTCAGAAGGGCTATGTTTGTTGGAGCCCGGTGGAGAAAAGGTTGTTTGTGAGTATGGATGTGCACTTTCGAGAACTCGAGCCATATTACACCCGGAAGGTAACTTCATCCGTTGATAACTCGCCTAATACTGGAAGTATGAGACGAGAGGAGGAGAAGGTGAGAGAGTGGTGAATGCGGAGAAATCAATGTCTGAGAATGGTGAGAAATCAAAAAAATCAATTTCTGTAACGATTCCTTGGGAAGGAGACTTGGTTGAGGAGGAGCAAGAGATTGAAGATGAAGAGGAGAATGAGATAAGAGGTGTTAGGCCAACGGCTCAGGGGGAACTACTTACCTATAGTAGGAAGGGGAAACAAATTGCGGGA